>JASDQU010104136.1:289554-311656 GCA_032191745.1 Picea mariana | reverse complement strand
AGGGGCTTCAACATCTTGGTCCCAGACCAAGAAACCCAATGCCCCAAGCATGGGTACCCTGGACCCAGTCCAGGGGCCCTAGATATATCTAGGGGCTTCAAATACTTGGTCCCAGACCAAGAAACCCAATGCCCCAGGCATGGGTACCCTGGACCCAGTCCAAGGGCCCTAGACATATCTAGGGGCTTCAAATACTTGGTCCCAGACCAAGAAACCCAATGCCCCAGGCATGGGTACCCTGGACCCAGTCCAGGAGCCCTAGACATATCTAGCGTCTTTTATCTGCTTGGTCCCAGACCAAGAGCCCCAGGAGTGCACTAGGGGCCCTAGATCTCGTCTAGGGTCTTAGCCATCCTCCAGGAGAATGGCTCTTGCAGCTGCTGTAAATTTAACATTCTACATTAAAGATTGTTCAGAATCCTCATGTTTCAGTTCTGAAAATTTGTTTACATGCTGAGTTTATTTGGCTGTCATAAAACTGGGTTTGGGCATTAAACATTGACAAAATCAGCGAGACTTGAAACTGGGTGGGTTCTGAAATTTTACAAGGTGGGACAATGGAACAGACCTAGGTTGGATTTCGATACAGCCCTAGGATCCTTGATCAGACTCAAACCCACCTAGTAAGAGCTTCTTTCGTTCTCTGGCTGGTGTAATGGGAATTTGTTTCAAGGGTCACAGGTTTTCAGTGTTTTCAATGGATAATTCCTAGAGTACTTTGGTTGTTGGATCGCATTCGGATTTCAATATCTGGTAATTGTCTTTGGGTTCTGGTTCTGGATCAGAAAAAAAAAATTATGAAGTGCTTTCCTCTTCCTCTGTTCCTTTGTTGTGTCCATTCCTTTGGCTCTCTATATATCATCAAAAATCAGACTCCGTTACGCTGTGCACTGGTTTTTAAAGGACTAGGATACGTCATTCTGGTTACGCTTTGGATAGGCTCTATCGGAATCCTCAGTTCAGGTTTTAAAAATCTCTAGAAGTGTAGTGTCCTGGTGATTTTGATTCTAGGTTTGTAGAGTTCAGAACCTTCTCTGTGTGCTGGAATGCTGGAATTAGCTCTGGTCAGTTTGGTTCCAATTTGACTCTGCCACCCTCAGCTGTTTTTATTCTAGGTTCAAAAATTATGGGTTACAGAGACATCCAGGAGGTTCGGGGAACTCTTCGAAGGGATGAGGAGTCTATCCAATGTAACAGAACCTCCCTGTTTTCAGCAACCCGCAAGGTCCGCGAAAACGAACATCAATTTGCTATATGGAATGTGACAATTATGAATCTCTTAGTCTAACAAAGGCAAAAATTGGATGTTCTGGAAGCAGAGTGCAGTATGCTAAGGAACTTGGTTATCAATCTATGCAAAGACTCTCACTCCACAGCCTCGAACCAAAAGATGTCAAACAACTTTGCTCAGGCAGACTACAAAGAGAGGAGACTACTGTCCATGAAATGAAAGATGACATGGACATCGAACAACAAAAGTCTCTTCCCTCCAATTTAGGTCAGAAGGAGGCCAATAGCCATCATGTGTTCCACTAATCCTTATGTTTTTTAAAGTAATTAGAATATTAGGAGTTTTTATTAGGCAATTTACCTGCAAGATCAGCTGAGTTAAAGATTGTTCATATACTAAGAAAGAGAAAAAGAGTGAAGATGTAGAATTTTCCAAGCAGCTACAGCAAATTGTAATGATAAATAAGTAGGGATGCTTGCTTGGCTAACTCTTCAACTTCCCCGAATCTGGATTGTAAAGGATAAAGAGGTTATCCCTGTGTAATGCTGGAATCAATAAGTTGAAGGATCTCTTTAGACTCAAAAAGGCTGAAGCTAACTATAAAATGGGTCCCATTGGAAGTTGTATCAGATTTGGTAACCAACATACCCATTTGTGTACATGTACGAGTACGAGCCATCATGCATTCAGTTCACAGCTTGGCACTACCTTCAAAGTTCACACTCCATCCCTCTATGACATGTAGCATAATGCATTAGCATACACTGCTGTTCATTTCAACAATGGTTTCTACTCTCTGTTACAATTTCTCTGATATATATAACATATTGTCATGCAAATCTGAGTTTCATGAACTGTTAGTCAGCTTGTTTTCACACTGTCACCTGATCAGCAACCCATATTTAGGACCACAACTTCATCCAAACACCATTATCGTCTGGAAGAGAGAGACGGATACTCACTAAATTTGAATAAACGCAACATGACCATAATAGTCGAAAAGGGAGATGGGCATTAGGGATGTCCAAGACAAAGAATGCAATCCGAATGAGATCAATGAAACAAGACTAGCCAAATCTATCTAGAACTAAGCAAGTCTACACAGCTCAGCTCCAAATCAAGCCAAGTTTGCTAGGTTGACCTTGGGCAATTAAATCTGGTCTGGTCAACCTCATCAAGAATTGACAAGTTTGGTCTAGAAAAATTTGACTCTTGACAAGTTTGACGAAGAGAATTTTGACCGTTGACGAGTTTGACCATTTTAGCAGATTTTGACAGGCATTTTCCTATTTTAAGTTATTTTTAGAGTTTTTTCATTTGCCAAGATTTTCAAGAGTTTTTCCACAGTCAAGTCATACTGATGCCTCTTTGTCTATGCCAAGTCGTTCCAAAGTCCAAGTCATGTGAGTCTTGTGACTATGAATGAGATGGCAGGCAGATAAGACAAAGATAATTTTATTAATGTCCAACGAATGACCACAAAAGTAGGTCAATGGGGCTGAAAATTACAACAAGTATGACAGTGCAAATGCAACTCCTAAATAATGCTGAGAATAACATAAAGAAAGAAACCTAAAGTGGTGTAGCCTCGAAAATGTATAAAACCGTGACAAAAGTACGGTGATGTCTGGCACAAAAGTCTGTCAAGAGAGAGAGAGAGGGGTCTGACGATGAGGCTGTCAAGGTCTCCCAAGTTTGATAGCTGAGGGCGAGAGGGGCGAACTAGGCACTGGCTCACTGTCGGAGTTGTCAGATAACATGCATTGCTAAGGTGTTCTGCTTATAGAGGATATATGCAGCAATTACAAATGTGCATCAGCTCCTTACAACCAATAATCTTAACAAGCTCGACAATACCATAATGAAAAATTCAGAAGATAAGTCTAAAATACTAGAAACAGAAGTACGATGTCATTCTTATAGACCACTAAACCAGAGGCTTGAATGGATGTTAAACAAACATGTTAAGTGCAGCAAATGTCCAGTCTTCTCTGAAGCTTTTCCAATCTGGAAACTGGCTCTGGGGTGCAAGTCCCGAGGTTAATGAAATAGAATCCTCCCTCACCCAGGTACTAACATGGCAAGTAGTTTCAGTGCCATGCCTTGCAAGCCGTCTTTGGCATGTGGTGATATTACAGACTATTGCGAGCCATCTTTGGCATGTGGTTGTTATCTATGTGATATGTGATATTACAAGCTATTGCAAGCTGTCTTTGACATGTGGTTGTTATCTATATGATATTGGAGTATATCATATTACAGTGGCATATATTACAGTGGCATATCCCTATGTGGGGATTCCATTCCACATTAACACTCTTCTTCTTATTCTCTTCTGATTGGTTTTTAGCAAGCATCTCCTCAATGTGCGTAAAGAGCCAACTCCAGTACAGTCAGCATAGGCCACTACAACGCTAGAAAGATTTATACGTCCAGCTAAAGAGAACCTTGAGCACCTTGTTTCGGTCCATGTTCTAGATTTAATGCGAATTCTGTCATTGAAATCTCTGCTAAAACAATACTTACCCGTATTTCCAAACCCTAAACCCTCAATCTAGCAAACATGGATTCATTTCAGGGCTAGCAAAAATTATTTTATCTAAAGAAACAAAGGGTTAAGTATAGAACCTGTAATGGTCCCATGGACTACGGTTCCATTCTTGAGCTCGATGGAGACTGTCTCATTATTCAGCTTCATCAAAAATCTGTCAGATGTGCACAAAAGGGCTTAGTTTATAGCCACCATCTTCGCAAAGGTACTTATAGTAGGGAAAAATCCCACAGAAATACTCAAATTTCATTGGAGCTTGGTCTTCTAACACTCTGCAGGAGAGAACCCTCGGTAGCATGCAAAACCCTCAAATATATAACAGGAAAATAAAACCCAAAAAATTAAAAATTAAAAATAAGTAGCCATGAAACAATACCTGACGAGCTTCATGATTGCAGAGTTTTGAGAAATGTAGCTGTAGCAGAAGTTCTGTAACAAAACGCAGGGTACGATTCCAACTTGTGGGTTGTGCTTGCTTACACTGTAAATAACTTCATATAAAAATGAATATTTGAAAACAAGCTTGGGATTAAATAGAATTTCATATAAACGAAGGGCAAGTCCAACCGGTGGTTAAAAATCTTGCTTCATTAATTCAAATATGAAAAATTAAAAATATACAGTCATTTAGCGGTAGATATCAATGACTGAGTTAATATGGTACAAATAAGTATTTTTATGTTTTTTTAGGACTAAAGTTTCTTCTTAATTCATTTAATTTTTTAAATTATGATGATTTATTTATTTTTAATTTCAAACTTAAAGTTCTCACAATCAGAATTTATAACTATCCCTATAATTCTTAATAGATTTGGGGAAATTTTATGGAAAAAAGGTGAGTTTATCCACTTATTTCATATATTAATTACCAATAAAAGGATAAGCATAAAAGAGTTTTTTCGAATACAATATAATGTTATGAGTTTTATTGACACAAAAGCTACATAAAATAGGGAGGGGAAGGTCTAGCCAGCAAAGAGAATGTTAAGATCTCAACCAATCAATATCCTTGTTAAAGGAGAGAGTAAGCTACATAAAGGAGGGAGGGGAAGGTCAAGCAAATAAAGAGAATGATTACTCAAAGGAGTGAGGGTAAGGTCAACCAAATAAGGAAAATGATCACTCCGCAATCAATTAATACTAGCACAGCCACATAATTGTGGTTGATCAACGTCGAAAGGTTAATAAGATGAAAAGAATCTTTAAAAGAATATATTAAATTTTATTATTGATTAACAAAAAAACTGTTGGGCTTCATTTATGTAGTGTTAATATTTTAATTTATGTTACGTGGCAATCAATTAGCTATCAAAGTAATTTTTAAATATGATTAGGTAAATGTAAAAAAGTAAACACATAAACGGATGTCTTTATAATAGCTAGGAAGTTAATGATTGAAATCACAGCCATTTATTTTGTGTGACTACTAAGAATATTCCAGCCATATTTAATCATGTCCATAGAAAACTTATTAAGCACTAAACCCCTATTAAATCTGCCCATTGTCAATAGGTGTACGCCTTTCGGCGTAATTATTGTTAAAGAAACGAGCAAACTACATAAAGGAGGGAGAGGAAGGGCAAGCAAGCAAGGAGAGTAATCACTCCAACAATCAATATCCTCATTAAAGGAGGGAGCAAGCCACACAAAAGAGGGGGGGGGAGGTTGAGCAAGCAAGCAGCATGATCACCTCTCAATGAATCGATATCCTTGTTAAGGGAGGGAGGGGACAACCTAGTAAACAAGCAAAATGATTACTCCACATCAAATCAATATACTTGTTAAAGGAGGGAGTTAGCCACACGAAGGAGGGGGGGGAAGGTCGAGCAAGCAAGCAAAATGTTCACCCTACAATCAATCAATAAACTCATTAAAGGAGGGAGCAAGCCATGCAAGAGGGGAAGGTCAAGCAAGTAAGCAAAATGATTAACCCACAACCAATTAATGTACTTGTTAAAGAAGGTAACCAACCATGCAAATCAGGGAGGGGAAGGTTAAGCAAGCAAGTGGAATGATCACCCCACAACCACTCGATATACTTGATAAAGGAGGGAATGAGCCACACAAATGATAGAAGAGAAGGTGGAACAAGCAAGTGGAATGATCACCATGCAACCAATGAATGTACTTGTTAAAAGAGGGAGAAAGCCATGCGAGGGAAGGAGGGGAAGGTCAAACAAGAGAGCAAAATGATCATCCCACAACCAAATAATATACTTTTTAAAGGAGGGAGTAAGCCATGAAAAGGAGGGAGAGGAAAATCAAGTAAGCAAGCAGAATGATCACCCTGCAACTAATTAATATGATGGTTAAATGAGGGGTCAAGCCATGTAAAGAAGGGAGGGGAAGGTTGAGCAAGTAAGTGGAATGATCACGTCACAACCAATCAATATACTTGTTAAAAGGAGAGGAAACTAGCCATGCAAGCAAGGGAAGGGAAGGTCGAGCAAGAAAACAAAATGATCACCCTATGACCATCAATATACTTATTTGAGGAGAGGAAACCAAGCAAGCAAATGAGGGATGAGAAGGTCGAGTAAGCACATGGAAAGATCACCTCACAACCAATAAATGTACTTTCAAGAGGAGGGAACCATCCACATAAATGAGGGAGGGGAAGGTCAAGCACGCAAGCTAAATGATCACCCCATAATGAATCAAAATACTTATTAAAGAAGGCAATCATCTGTGCAAATGAAGAAGAGGGAGGTTCAGCAAGCAAGTGAAATGATCACCTCACAACCAATCAATATACTTGTTAAAGGAGGGAACCACCCACATAAACAAATGAGGGAAAGGTTTAGCAAGCAAGCAAAATGATCACCCCGCAACCAATCAATATATTTGTTAAAGTAGGGAACCAACCATACAAACAAGGGAGGGGAAGGTCAATCAAGTGAGTAAAATAATGACCCCACAACCAATTAATATAATTGTTAGAGGAGGGAACCAACCACGCAAATGAGGGAGGGGAAGGTCAAGTAAGCAAGCATAATGATCACCCTACAACCAATTAATATACTTGTTAAAGGAGGGAACCAAACATGCAAAAGAGGGAGGAGAAGGTTGAGCAAACAAGTCAAGTGATCAGTCAATATACTTCTTAAAGGAGGGAACCGACCACACAAATTAGGGAGGGGAAGGTTGAGTAAGCAAGTGGAATGATCACCCACAACCAATCAATATACTTGTCGAAGAAGGGAACTAACCATGCATATAAAGGAGGGGAAGGTCAAGCAAGCAAGCAGAATGATCACCCCACTACCAATCAATATACTTGTTAAAGGAGAGGAAACTAACCATGCAAATAAGGGAAGGGAAGGTTGAGTGAGAAAATAAAACGATCACCCTATGACCATCAATATACTTGTTAAAGAAGAGGACCAATCAAGGAAATGAGGAATGAGAGGGTCAAGTAAGCAAGTGGAATGATCACTCCACAGCCAATCAATATACTTGTTAGAGGAGGGAACCATCCATGCAAACGAGGCAGGGGAAGGTCAAGCAAGCAAGCTACATGATCACCCTACAACCAATCAATATACTTATTAAAGAAGGCAATCATTCATGTCAACGAGGGAGGGGAAGGTTAAGCAAGCAAGTGGAATGATCACCTCACAACCAATCAATATACATGTTAAAGGAGGGAACCAAACATGCAAATAAGGGAGGGGAAGATTTAGCAAGCAAGAAAAATGATCACCCTAAAACTAATCAAGGTTGGGTAAGCAAGTGGAATGATCGCCCCACAACCAATAAATATACTTGTTAGAGGAGGGAACCATCCACACAAACAAGGGAGGGGAAGGTCAATCAATCAAGCTAAATGATCACCCCACAACCAATCAATATACTTGTTAAAGAAGGCAATCATCCATGAAAAAAAGGGAGGGGAAGGTTGAGCAAGCAAGTGGAATGATCACCTCACAACCAATCAATATACTTGCTAAAGGAGGGAATGAACCACACAAACAAGGGGGGGGAAGGTTTAGAAAGCGAGCAAAATGATCACCCCACAACCAATCAATATACTTGTTAAAGGAGGGAGTCGACCATGTAAACAAGGGAGGGGAAGGTCTAGCAAGCAAGCAAAATAATGATCCCCCTACCAATTAATATACTTGTTAGAGGAGGGAACAGACCACACAAGTGAGGGAGGGGAAGGTCAAGCAAGCAAGCATAATGATCAACTAGCAACCAATCAATATACTTGTTAAAGGAGGGAACCAATCAACCATCTTGTTAATAGGAGGGTTATTGCCTCTATGGATGCTCTACATAAGCTGAAGGTATATTGCAACTTAGCAACAAACCAATCCTTACACCCAATATAAGATAGAAAGAAAGAATGTTTTATGATTATAAAAGTTATTCCAGAACACCATAAAATAGGTGATATCACAATGTTTGTTTTTTTACAAAAACTGGGAGATAATACATTAATCAAAAAGGGGCGGTCGAAGCATGCAAAGAGGTACAAAAGAGTGCAAAAAAACCCATAGACATGTATGTTGTCTTAAACAACTCTACTCCTGACTTTACTACCCAATTTTCAGTCAAAGCTTTACTTGAATTCACTACATTCCAAAATTTGCAGGTAACTATTCTATAGAAGATGCCTAGAATGCATATATATTTAAAAAGCATTAGATACCCAGCTGGGGATTGATTGGAGGATTTGGTTCTTCCATTTCAGAGTCTTATGTTGGCATGTTCAAATCAAACAAGGTCCAGAGGATTTGGTGCCACTTGTAGTTGAAAATTTTCTACCCGTGTTTGTACGGTGTCGACCCCATCATGTTATTGACACATAGTCGTCTTGTGTTGAATAAGAATATCCAGGGTATAAGAGACTCGAGCAAATAGATTTTGATAGGTAATCTAAAGTTATTGAATTTTTTGCTATAGATATTCATGAAGGACTTCCTGGGCTCGAGACAGTCTCTTGCGACGAGGCATTGGAATAGGTCGATGGTGTTTGCAATACCAACTGGGGATGTTAGAGTCATGGCCACACTTGCCCTTACGTATGAGCAACATGGTCCTAGGAGAAGAATGTTCTACAAACACAACTGCATGACAAAGAACAGGTTCCCAATGATACCTCCAGACTTGCACAAATTGCCCAGGTATTCCACCACTATCACCAATTTCCTTCTGTCTTTTGCCTAGCTGCAGTGAAGGAGGATGGCCAACCCTCTATGCAACAAATCTCGCTTTGGATGTCCAAATATTCCTAATTTCACTTTGTCTTCCATGCTTTTCTGACTGGTCTGGAAACAACAATTCTAGTCCTCCATCTACGTTGATTTCCTTCCAAATTCTGAGGGGGGAACGAAGGCTTTCTCTATGCACCTTATCCCATCAAACATTGTCACCTTTCACTACCAACACAACTGACACTAGATATTCACCTGCACAATTAACTTGGAGGCTCACATTGTTGTTCATCTATGGATTAGATCTTCTCCTGCACACGTTAGAGATCTTGCATGTTCCAGATACATTATTCCTTCTCATGATAATGCTTAAGCAAAGTGGATGTCTAAGGACTAGATCAAATGTTAATTCCATCGTGTCAGTTGATGCCCACGACATAATTGTATTGTACTTCTACTGCAATATCCCACCTTTCTCATGCATTGATTGAACCTTGGATTTATGAGGGTACGTCCTGGCTTGTGTTGGATATGTGACAGAGGAGGCCCCCACCGAGTTGGCTCCTTGAATATTGTGTGGGTGTGACACTCGGTTGAAACGCATTGAACTTATTTGAACCTGCATTTGTTATGGAATATGATGATGGGATAACCTCTCGTTGATCCAAATTGACCCTTTTGGGATTGTAATGGCCAGGTTGGCTTGAGAGTTTGCCAACCGGTTATTCTCCCTCATTACATGCTAGGAGGAAACCTGAGGGATATCAACTAACATATACCTTGTTTTTTTATTATGTTGCAAAGTTGTGAGTCTTTTGGTAGGGTTCCTTTAATCATGCTACATATGATATTCAGAGAATCACCAATGATGATGATGCTCTGGATCTGGTTCGCTCTAGCTAATAGAACACATTTGAGGAGAGCATATTATTATGCTTTATTGTTGGTAGTGTAACCCAAACTCCATGCGTAACTTATTTCAATATTCTCCCTAGGGTCAAGAATGATCCCTCCTACACCTGCCACCCCGGGGTTTCCTTTGGAGGCACCATCAAAACATATGATATCTTGTTGTTGAGAAGTAGTCCATTTTCTAAATGTAGTGGGAGTTATATGAAGCTACCATGATGATCTAAACTGAGAGTGGGAATGTATTTGATAATTCAAATGAAATTGTTCAAGCCACCTATGTTAGAGAATATCTAAACTCTGTGGGATATTTTTCTTAAGCTGACGAGAGTTGAGATATTTTGAGAGTTGGGCTTTGGTTATCACAAGTACTATGTTGACCCAGACTTCTTCATTCTTGAACACACTCGTGTTTTTGGCCGATCAAATCTGCTAGTAGGTGTACTTGGGAAGAGCCACCCATAATTTTCTAAAAAGTGGTTTATTTCTAAAGGATCCCTGATATTGTCTCTCTCGATTTCCTAAAGAGATTTTATAGAATCAGACCACTAAACCCTGAAAGAGATTTCCTAAAGTAAGGCCATCAAAATATCTTTAGTAATATGGCATTCCGGAAACATACGTTGAATTGTTTCATTGTGCTTGCAGAGGGCACATCTAGATGGTCCTGCAATTCCCCATTTGCAAATATTTTCACTAGTTTGGATTTTTTCATGCACCAGCGTCCAACAAATAGAGTTTATCTGGGAGGGTCATCTTGATGCCAAACATTGTTCCATAGGGGGGATTTCGGT
Source organism: Picea mariana (assembly GCA_032191745.1). Classification (NCBI taxonomy): domain Eukaryota; kingdom Viridiplantae; phylum Streptophyta; class Pinopsida; order Pinales; family Pinaceae; genus Picea; species Picea mariana. Next base: position 301,012 of record JASDQU010104136.1, on the reverse strand, counting down.
GGAAGAACAGATTGCAACATGAGTGACTCGTAACCTTTCTGAATTGAATAGCCTTGGTCCCCCTAGCCCCTAACATCCAAATCCTCTAAATGACACGGTGCCAAACCTTACAGTAATGAGAGAAATTGTTCAGCCTAGGCTTGGGGTGCGATTGGGGTCACCCCAAATTCCAACCCATCCAAAGTCCCGATGAGCTCCAAGTCAAAATGTTGAATAAAGTGAGCTTCTGTTGATTTTCGAGCCAATCCTTAATCTGTTGCAAGGAGCCATCCTGGGATAAAGGGGTTCTATTTAGGACATTGTCTTCCCAAATTATGATGCTTTTTCCATTTCTTGGGATGCATGTGAGTTTGCTATGATGAAGGGTAGGGAGGCCTGAAGCAACTTTGAAATAAGAGAACCAGAAGGAAAACGAGACTGCTTTTTTATTTCCACGAGTCGATCCTTCTGAAAGTATTTATGGACAAGAGCCTTCTTCCATCGGTCAAAATCTCCAGTTATCATTTGCCACAACATTTTTTTGCTCAGGGCCAGTTTGGCTAGGATTGGATCCTTTACTCCTAGACACCCATGGGATTTGGGGGCCCTAACCACTTGCCAGTTTACCCATTGAAATCTTTTGTTGTTAGATTTACCCCCTTCCCAAAGGAATTTTCAGACTTGTTGGGTTATTTCTCTTTTGACACTCATTGGAGCCAACATTGAGGTGTATTGAAAGAATGGAAGAGCCAAAAGAACTGCTTTAGCCAAAATTAGTCTGCTTATCAGATTCAAACATTATGCCCCCCATATAGAGAATTTATCTCCGATCTTAGAGCTTATTACAATCCAATCAATTGCAGAGAGTGAATTTAGGCATATAGGGATTCCTAAATACTTGAAGGATCTCCAATTCATCACCAGGGGAAATTGGAGAATCCTTGCAATGACAACAAGAGAGTGAGAATTAATGTTCCAGGCATAAAAATAACATTTATTAGAATTAACCAGGCCACATGAGACACGAAGGAATTGATCCAAAAAAAAATTGAATCATCATGTTATGATTGAGGAGGCTCCATCGAGAAACAATATATCATTGACAAACTGGGAGTGATTTATTCTTTTGACTCCATAGGCTGTTTTGAGTCTGGGAATGCTCTCAGTCCTTCATTCATGCTCCAACCTTCAACCCAATACTTCTTCCATAATTATATAAAGAAGGGTGGTGAGTGGGAAGCCTTGTTTGAGACCCCTTGAAGCCTTAAAGAATCATGTAGGGCGACCATTAACCAAAGGTGCAATCCAAGGGTTGTTGATGCAAGCTTTGATCTAGCGGATGAAGGAGTGACGGAACCCAAATTTGGCCAGGACCGCAAGAAGGAAACTATGGCGAACTTGATCAAAGGCATTCGCTATGTCTATCTTGATTGACATTCCCTTGCCTCTTATGTTCTTGCTAGAGTGGATCACCTCTTGAACCAAAACTATGTTATCCTAGATTTGTCTTTTTCCCACAAATCTTCCTCCAGAAGGTGAAATAAGCTTAGGGAGAATCTTCTACACCGTGATTGCAATAATTTTGGAAATGATCTTATAAGAGACATTGCAAAGTGATATAGGCCTGAACCTTGAAAATGATACATTGTTGTGTTCTTTGGGGATTAGGGCTAAGAAGGTTGAATTTGATTCCCCCCCCCCATTTTGGATGTCTTCTGGACATATTGGATCATTCTTATCAGGTCAAATTTAATGATATGCCAACATTTTTTATAAAAATGAGCGGAGAAGCCATATGGACTTGGGGCCTTGTTTGATTCAAATTGCATTATTACCACTAGGATTTCCTTCTCGGTGACCTTCTGTGTTATTTCAACATTATCTCTTTGTTGGGTGTGGGACTATTTTGGTAAGAAAGTCTATTTTGGGCACATGCCTATTTTTGGGAGAAAGATTTGTTTTGGGAAAGACTTATTTTTGGGGAGAAAGACCTAATTTTGGAGCGCGCATAATAGGTGGCAAGAAAGCAACATGTAGGCGGAAAAACAACATGGTGCACAAGCAAACAACCCTAACCGTGATAGGTTTAGGGTTTTTGACAAAGATTGTAACATCTATAAGTAATATAAATAAGGACCTAGAAGGTCTAGGTTAGAGGGATGTCAGTTAAGTATTGAGAGTTAATTGATTGGGAATCTATTGATTGTAATAAGTTTGTGGTAGAGTTGAATAAGTTAGTTTTTGAGGGTTAGGTCACAGGTTAAGGAGCCTGTTGTGATCTAGTCAGCCTCACAAAGGGTACTTACCCTCATTTTGATTGTATTATTGAAGATGTAATGCACATAGTGCAAGATTTTGTAGCAGAATAAATAAAAGAGCAGAGAAGCCAGATCTTTGTGGACGTAGACCCAGGAGGGGGTGAACCACGGTAAACCTTGTGTTCTATGTGATTGTTAATGAATGATTTACTTTTCTATTGATCATTAGCTTAAGAATGAATGATTAAAGTAGCTATATCAACATGCATGCATAGGTTTAAAGATGAATGAATCATAGAAGTAGGCGAATGATCAACAAGGATAATGTATAGGGAAGAAAGAATCCAACCACAATCCCCACTCATTTCTAGATTACACACATCTAAGTATTGCAGTCCCCCATAAAATATGTCTAGGGTGACACTGCATTGTGCACCATGTGGGCAACGTTGCCTTTGGTTTACCAGGAGGGCTGATAGTTTTGAGGGTTTTGTTGGAAACCTGTTGATATCAGAACCTAGGTCATCCCAAGAAGAAGTTAACCAACAAATGGTTTTGTTGTCGGCTAAAACTGCACAGGATTGAGTGGACAAGATCTAGGGAAGAAACACATAGAGGATGAAAGTATAGAAGGGAATGTTCAGGCCATGGAATCCAACGAAGGCGAAGATTGAAAGATGGTTGAAAACAAAGGAACTTGAGTTTCTGCAAAAGGACAACATAAACCCTAAGTTAATACCGCACAAATATCTCGACACATACGTGTTTAGAGACTTGCATGAGGTATTTTTTTGTAATTTCCCGCATTTGTTGCAAGAGTGGTTATTGAGGTTAAAGTACAACCACCCTACAAATCGAATCAAACAGTTGGAGTGGAATCCTTTGGAGATCGCGCAGTTACAACAAGTTAATAACAAATTCATGCGCGTAGTAGATTTTGGATAGACACTATTGTTGCAAGGTTTATCACCGAATTTGTAGTAGATATTGCGAAGTCCTACACCGCAACAGAGCAGGATTTTCTAAAGGGACCTAGAGGTAGGTACATCATATCATTGTATACTTCGATCAATATGTTATTGTATGACAATGGTGTGATCACCATGGAATCAGACAACTAAACTTCCATGCGTGCATCGGGGAAGGGGGGAATCATTGACAGGAGGTTAAGATATGGACAAGGAGATGGATAAAAGAAAGAAAAAGGAGGCCATGGACCCAATCATGATGGAAGAGGACCAGATAAAGCAGATAATGGCAAAGGTTGGAAAGATGTGCAACGGAATACCCTACCAATATAAAATGAATAAAAATAAGAGAGTCATAGCCGACAGAGAGGGCTTGGTGAGCGATGAAGAAGAGGTAGGGGATCTCCGAGATGTGGAACAAATTAAGGAAATCCTGCGTGCAACATACGAAAGGAAAATAAGAGGTCCAGGGTCAGGAACAGAAGGCAAAACTCCAATCCAGATCATCGTTAGTGTGGAACCTACAACCCCATGTGTGACTAATACACCAGAAAAAACACCAGCGTTTAGAAAATCGAATTTTAGTGGAAGAAGAACAACATGAGACAGATCCAATCAAAGAAAAACCAACTCAGGGATCAAGTTCAGGAATTAACAATCAATTATCTACACCGCACAGAGGCATTAGTTCAACACAGTTCAAAATGACAAGACATGGTACCACGATCAAATTACCAGAATTTCGGGGAGAGGCATAAAAGGACCCTGAAAACAACTTATTCATTTGTGAGAAGATCTGGGAAGAAAAGCAGATCACAGATGAGGATACGAAGCTCGTGTAGTTATCTATCACACTAAGAGACCGCGCCTTGGACTAGTACATGAGCCTAGATGTAAACAATCCATAGGGAGTATCAAGGACTATCATAGATGTGAAAAACTACTCATAAACGAGTTTCAGAAGCCAAACTTAGAAGACCAGTACATGAATGAAATGGTTGAAATTAGGTAGAGACCAGGTGAGTTTGTTTGGGATATTGATCAGAGGTTCAAAAGTTTGAAAGGTAAGTTGAAATATGCAATTATTGACATGCAACATAGACACTTATTTGTGAACTCATTGCTACCACACTTGAAGTATCCTTTAAGACAACAAAAGTTCCAAATTCAGGCAGAGGCTCTGCAGGCAACCCTGCAACTGGAAGAGAACCAATATCAGTAGACAAATCCAACAATAGATGAGTTGAAGGAGGATTTGAAGAATCTAACATTTCAACTTAACCAGAACAAAGGAAAAGAGAAAAGAGAAGTTGTGTGGTGTACGCTATGTAGGATAGAAGGACACCATAAGAACGAATGTCCATCTTTTGCGTAGTACATGGTAACAGGGGTGCCAAACCCCTTGCCAACAGGAGGACCATGGTGCGAGATTTGTAAGACGCATGGGCATGATCCATGTCATTGTCCAATGATGTAGAAGTATACGACAATACCAAAATGTTCATATTGCATTTTTTGCAAATCAGTGGGTCATAATGATAAGGATTGTAAGACGTTGGAATTGATGAGAGAAAGAAATTTAGACACTTATAGGCTGCAAGCAAAATTGATGACAAGACAAGCTGCACCTCAATTCAGCCAGGAACCACCACAGTACAATAATGCGCAACCACAGTATAACCCCGCACAATGTAACCAGACACCCCAATACAACACACCACGAGGATATCAAGATGGATACAGAGGTGCAAGACAAGGCATAGGAGGATTTAGACAAGGAAGAGGACCAATAGTGTGCCACAACTACCAACAACCAGGACATTATGCAAGGGATTTTCCACTTCCACCGACGACATGTATGTATTGTCGCGCAACAGACCATGACACAAAAAACTGCGCAACACTCTTGGGAAAGATCGAGGAAAAAAGGAACCAAAACAACCAGAATGTCCAGTGGATTTTTGCAGAATGCGAAGATGATGGGAGAAACATCGATATAGTCATTCGAGGAAGAACTAAGACAGGAGCTGACGCAACAAAACAAGATCCAACTCAACACCAATGGGTTAAGAAGAATACTAAGCCACATAAGCAGTTTGACGCACATAAAGAAAATGAAACATTTAAGAAGGGTAGACATGAGTTTCTCAAGCAGAATGTTGCGTCTACATTAGTTGCACAACAAACTTAGGACCCACCAATGTACGAGATTCCATCCTCAATGGACCATACCAGTAAAGGACAACCTTTAGAGCAAGTAAGTACCATAAAGACTTTTCTGCAATCCTGTGTTTAGTTATTGAATGATCCATCATCTGCTAAGGTCTTACAAAATCTCCTAGAAAGATGCCACACAGAGATAGAAGGGAAGTTAGAGCAGAAAATAGTCAATCATCTCCATACAAGAAGAAGGACAAGCAGAGAATTCAGACTGAATGCCAACATTGGGGATTTCAACATGGGAGATATTATACTGGATTTAAGCTCTGAAGTAAATGTCTTACCTAAGAAGACATGGTAGTGTATGGGAGAACCCACATTAAGGTATTCACCTGTCTAGTTGAAACTAGCCAATCAACACATAGTGTTACCAATTGGAAGACTTAAAGGTGTGACAATAGATTTGGATGGACTACGCACTATGGCAGATTTTGAAGTGATAGAGATAGTAGATGGCACAACACCTTACCCAACATTAATTGGATTGGATTGAGCATTCAATAACTAGGCTATAATCAACATGAAGACAAGAAATATGACTTTTGAATTAGGCAAATATAAAGTCATTGCACCATTAGATCCTTCAGAAGGAGAAAGCTTTGTAGAGGCGATTTGTTTGGATCTAGAAGAAATAAACTAGTTGTACAGAACCACCGCGAGAGAAGATGATTATGTCAACCCAACCGCAGATGGGGTACTCAGCTGGAGAAGCATTACATCATGTGCTTCTGACTCAGACACAGGTTTGGAGAATTGGCAACAACGATTACATGAAGTTTCCACAAGGAGGTGTGCAAGAATAGACTGCGCAATAAGATGGGTTGGTACAGAGATAAGAGAACCTCCCAGTTTTCATGGGCTAAATGACTTAGAGGAAATTCTTCACAACATATGAAGAGGAAGTGTTAGAAAATCAGAGGCTCCTAGCCCTCGATATCACACTCAAGGCAACACTTGCAAGATGGTGGGGTCCACACAAAGAAACAATTCAAGACTGGTATCAGTGTAAACGATTACTGCGCATTAGATTTGGCGCAGAACATGGGAGGAATACTGTGCAGATGTATGATGGGAAAGGATGATCCACATTTTATGAGCAGAATGAAATGAATACATATTATTATCAAAAGATGCTTAACACAGAATAACAGATATATAGTAAAACTGGTTTCTATTCAATAAGGAAATAAGTTGAAACTATAAAATGCAGCGAAAAAACAAACTTGCTAGAATGGTGGCGGCTTATCTCTAAGAAGAGATGTGACGACTGCGCTCATTCGCAAGAAAATGATTACAATGAGGCTCTCAAGGCCTTTTTACAATAAATAGGAATGTCAAAAACCCTAGACATCCAAAAACTTAACCCTAGGAGATGAAGCGCCAAAAGTCATGTGGGCCCCGTTTGGGTAAGTTAGTACATCAACTTCCCGAGGTCGTAACTTTTGCATATGATCTTCGTTTTATGCACATGATAGCTCCTTGAAAAGGTCTATCCGAGGACTGCACATGTTTCCTATGGTGAGCCATAAATATTTTGATTGTGAAGATCCCTAAAAACGTTGTTTAGGGCCTCAAAACGGCCCCGGAAGTCAGGGACCCAAAAACTAGGAAAAAACTGTCAAACTGGAAAACCGCCAAAATGAGTCTGTTAGAATAAGTGGGAGGCCATCGACATCCATCTGAATCAATCCTACCCCCTTAGGAAGCAATGGTATCCATTGCATTGAGTGCCCCCATTAGATGAGGAAATTTATGTTGAATTTGGCCCCAAGTGAGCCACTTGCCATGGTACAGGAGTTGCCCTGCTTTGACAACTCGATAAAGATGGATCCTTTGTTGGCGAGTGCCCTTGACCTGTTTTTCCACAATCTAATCATTGGATGCATGTTGTATGCAGTCGGGGTTGAGCTTTGTTGGTGTCAGTTGTTCTGCTATCTCTAAGGTGTCAAATAATGGTGGGAAATAAGGTCGAAGGAGATCCATGTTGAACACTAGGTGCACGCCAAGGAAAGGAGGAATGTTGAGCTCAAAAGCATTATAACCCACAACCTTAGTGATGGGGTACAACCCATAACGGAGTGGGAAAAGCATATGATGGCGTCTGGTAAGGCGTCTTTCTGCAAATGCAACCAAACTTTGTCGCCCACCTAAAACTTATGTGGCACCTAGTGTTGATCATGGTGCTGCTTGTACTTGTCATTGGACTTATGTAGGATATCCCAAACCTGTTGGCATATGTGTTGGATCCACTCAATGAACCAAGTGGCTTTATCAACTTCAGTTGGAGCAGGAGATGCATCGACCGAGGTGACCGCAAGGGGTAGTGCAACATCTATGGGACCCAATGGTTGGAATCCCAACCCCACCTGAAAGGGGTTGTGGCCAATTGAGTTATGCAAGGCTCGGTTGTAGCTATGTTGGACATAACGAAGACTCTCATCCCATGTGCGAGGGTGCTTGGAATTATACATGTGCAGGATATGCACGATCATTCGATTTACGACCTTGATTTGGCCATCTGTCTAGGGGTAGAAGGTCGTGGATTTGTTGAGCTTGGTGTCCAACAGTGAACAGAGGCTCAACCAGAATGTGTTGAGAAATCGATTGTCCCGATCTGAGATAATGGTTTGTGGGATTCCAAAATGTACCTAGACTCGTTCAAAGAAGAGCTTGGCAGTGGCCTCTGCTATGATGCTCTTCTTGCAGGTGGCCAGAATCAACATCTTATAAAAGCGATCAACAACCACAAAAACAAAGTCATTTCCCTGCTTGGTGGACGGGAGGCCCGACATGTATTCCATGGAGATGGATTCCCATGGCATGTGAGGAGTAGGCAGAGGGGTGTATAGACCTTGTTTCTTAGTGGTCAGTTTGGAAATAACGCAAGCAATGCAAGACTTGATATACTTGTTGACCTCATGTCAAAGTTTTGGCCAGTAGAAATGTTTCTGCAGCATTTCCATTGTCTTTTCGACGCCAAAGTGTCCTGCCACCCAACTTTAGTGGGCTTCGCAGATCATCTTCGCTCACTCACTTGATGGAATGCAGATATGGCCCAAACGACATAACAACCCATCTCGAAGATGGAAATTAGCGACAACTACATTTGTGCCCAAAATTTGGTAGGTGGTGGCGAAGTCCGGGTCTGTCTCATATAGTTGGGGCCATCCAAAGGTCTCATGGCCGCAAGAGTCTAGCATCGTGGTGAGTGTCATGACTGGTGGTCTACTGAGGCAATCAATGACGCGATTGGTGCTTCATGTTTTATACTTGATGTTGAGGTGGAATTGTTGCAGGTATGTGGACCACTTCTGATGGCGGTCATTCTGCAATTTGTCTTTTGTCTGCATGAACTGCAGTGGCTTATGATCAGTGTGGATGATTGTCTCCTTCCAAAGAATGTAATGCCTCCATTGGTGACATGTTTGCACAATGTAGTACATTTATTTGTCGTAAGTAGGGTACTTATAGACAACATCTGATAGTGTCTCACTATGATAGGCCACGGGGTGGCCGTGCCGTGCTGAGTGAGAACGATACCCACAACATAGTCTGAACCATCTATCTCGATCTCAAAGGGTTACTACAGGTCCGGTAGTGAAAGTATTGGGGTTGAGCACAAGCGCTGCCTCAAATCATCGAACACTTGTTGTTGGGACCAGCCCCACACAAATTTCGCCTTACCACCACCCCTGGTTACTTGGCTTAGGGCCCATGCAATATGGGAGAATCCCAACACGAACCTGTGATAGAAATTGGCAAGGCCCAAGAAGCTCCGAAGCTCAATGAGTGTGGTTGGGGCTAGCCAGTCACAGATGACTTGGATCTTGGTTGGATCCATATGTACACCATGTTGATCAATGATGTAGCCCAGGTAATGAACCTTGTCCATGCCGAAGGAGCATTATTCCAAGTTGGCGTATAGCTTGTGCTGTCGCGGGGTGTGCAAAACTTGTTGAATATCCTGCAAGTGTTATGCCCAAGTCTTGTTGTAAATGAGAATGTCATCCAAATACACCACTACAAAAGTATTGGTGAATGGTCATAGGATATCGTCCATCATCCTCATGAAAGTGGCTGGAGCATTTGTCAAGCCAAAGGGCATAGCCAACCATTCAAAAAGACCTTCCTTGGATTTGGAGGCGGTCTTCCATACATCTATTTATTCTATTGAGACCTGGTGGTAGCCAGACTTTAGATCAATCTTACTGAAGTATTTGGCCCTCATGAGCTGATCAAGGAGGTCGTCGATTCAGGGAATCAGGTACCGATTTCTGACTGTGATTTTATTCATGGCTTGGTAATCAATGCAGAGTCTTCACGTTCCATCTTTCTTCTGTACCAGCACGATTGGGCTTCCACAAGGTGATGAGATGGGATGGATGTGCCCTTGTGGAGTAGTTCTTGGATCTGCCACTTGATCTCCTCATTCTCTAACAAAGAGTAGCGATAGACTGGCCCATTAGGTAGCGGTGCGTTGGGGATCAGATTGATGGGGTGCTTGACTTGACAGTGCAGAGGTACCCCGGTAGGTGAGGAGAAGATATTCGAGTATGCTTCCACGACCTTATCCACTTGCTTTTGCTGTGTGGAGAGGTCGGCTGCAGAGACTCTGGATTTGGCTGCGATCTTTCGCTCATTCTGAGAGCGAATCATGAAGAAGATAAACTTCCCCGTCTAAGAGATGACCTTCCTACATTGCTTGGCAGAGATCAAGGAAATAACACTAGGTGGGATAGCCTCCGATATCCTGTATAATTTCTTGTTCAAAGTAATAATAACACTGAAAGGCCTAGACTCATATACAACATGGAGTTTCCATAAATATGGTTGGCCCAAAAGAACATTACAATGTAACACACCCACTACCATAATTTAAAAATTCTGGGAATTATCTCCCATACATGAGAAATCTCCATAAACTTTGCATTAGAAAAATGCCAATCCCCGGTTCTATATCGGGATTCGGGGTTTCTAGGATTAAGATTCATCCACCCCTAAGACTCGCGTTTCCCCGAATTCCGACGCGCTCCCTACGCATTAGCTCTCTTGGTTCAGCTTCCGGATCCACAGGATACTGCTACCATAGGTCCGCAGCCCTATAGCTACCCATCGGGAATCGCCACCCTGACGTCACCTGCCCCTCACCGAGCAGGCTGCTCCCACCAGGACCTTCTCAGCACACGGGCCCGAAGAGTCAAACTACTCTTCCTCCCTACTCGGGGTCCACTACCCACAGTAGGCTCCTTCGGCTATCTCCCTCTTCAGAAATCGGGATATCGCGACTCGGGAGTTCGCTATTAACGCGAACACAATTCACATACACAACAAAACCCCGATCCCCGATGGTCAACGGGTCAACACTTCCCTCTATCGGAGATTTCCCTATCGGGAAATCGGCGCATGAAATGTCGTGATTCACTTACACGGTGAATCCCCGAACCCCGAACTCCGATATGCTTCCACCTGTACTCCACCGGTGATCGCGGTCCCACACGCCACGTCACTTCGGGATTTCGCGGATTGCGAATCCGCGATGCATGACTCTTTGACGTCGAGAACCCCGATTCTCCGAACGCCGAAACCCCGAAGTCCGATGCCACCTGTCCTCCACTCGGCTATCGGGAAATCACGATTCAGGAAATCGCGGTTCCTGGTGCACAAGGTCACAGACCTTGCCAAACCCCGAATCCCGACTCCTCAGGATCCTTCGCCACTGTCATTTACATTCATTGACCTCTTCCTGCAGGTCCATTTACATCACATATTCATGCTTGTGAGTTTTGCCATAGTCCTTGGCCAGTTCAGTTATATTTACAATCTGGGGGAAACAGGGTGTTACAATTCCCTCCCCCTTAAAAAGGAACATCGTCCTTGATGTTCTTAGCTACTAACATGAATTACATGTACAGAAGTAAACAAAATCGGATATGCCTGTCTCATGGCATCCTCCATTTCCCATGTAGCCTCATCTGGGCCAAAATGTTTCCACTGCACCTTGACCTGTGCAATGGTTCTGTTCCGGAGTTGGGT
>JASDQU010104136.1:271816-285626 GCA_032191745.1 Picea mariana | reverse complement strand
CCGGGCCAGTGGAGTCCAAATACGATATTAAATTCTCAGTGGAAGTTAACGCCCCTTTTTCAAGGTGCCCTCCACCACCATCGTGGTCTCTTTTCCGCACATCCCCTCTCAGCAGTTCTGCAATAAATTCAAACTGTCATTTACATTCATTGACCTCTTCCTGCAGGTCCATTTAAATCACATATTCATGCTTATGAGTTTTGCCATAGTCCTTGGCCAGTTCAGTTATATTTACAATCTGGGGGAAACAGGGTGTTACATACAAACTTCGAGAGGGGCAACATCACACAATACCTCATCTTTGAAGGGCTTGATGTCGTATGACAGGCGACATTGTTGGCTAACGCAGATGTCGCTTCCTTGGCGGAGCCATCCGATGGTGTAGGGTTGTGGGTGCGACGTTGTCGGCAAGGCGAGTCGCTTGATGACCTCTGCTGAGATGAGGTTCTTCTGGATACCGCTATCAACGATCAAATGCAGCGAGGTACCCTTCACCCACATTTGTGAATGAAATAGACGCTCGCCTTCCTCTGGCTCATCTGATTCACCGGGTTGGAGCTTGGTGGTAGCAACGGTAGCATTGGGTTCTGCCTCAATGATCCGTCTCTCCCTTTCTGGTTTTGACTCAGAGTTAGAACCCACATCTGATTCAGAGGCTTTCACCTCAGCCATTAGCGACTGCTTTGAGTGGCAATCAACAATGTTATGTCGGGGGCTCTTATGGAAGTCACACCACTTTCTGGTATCTTTCTTTGTCTTTCCAGTGTCCTTGTTTGCTTGCAGCCTGGAATGGTTGTCTTAAGGTGGTCCATCTTTTCTCTGTCATTTGTTTTGCAGGTTGGGGCCTCCATTTCCTAGTTTTTAATGTGAGGGGTTCCTAGGCCCAAATTGTCGCGTCTTTTGTTTGAGCTTCTGCTCAATTTTGACGACATATCGGTAGGCAACGCCCAAGGATGATATGTCCAGAAACTCCATTTCGGCCTGGATGTATCTATGCAGACTGCCGCGATACTTGAGCACCAGATGTCACTCAGAATCTTTGATACCCATCTTGGTGCGCAAGGTATGGAAGATATTCATGAACTCGGGCACTGCTTGGTCTCTTTCCTGCTGCAGTGTGGTCCATTTTGTGTATAGGTCGTCATTAATTCCAACAGGGTAGTATTGTTCCTTAATAGCATCCCTGAAGGACTCCTAGGTGACTCTGACTGTAAATAATGAGGGTTCCTCTATTTCCTTCTACTCATAGAAAGTTTCCCACCAATCTTTGACATGGGGAACGACTTTGAGGAGCGCAAAAGTAATATTTTCTCTATTCGAGAAGTTATGGACAGAGAAATACCCTTCTAGCAGATTCAACCATTTGTCTACAGCATCGACATCTATCTGACCTTCAAATATAGGAATATCGAAGTTGATTTGTACCTTGAAGGGGGCGGCGCCTCCATTTGAGGAAGATGCGTCGCTTGTTGGTAGTCACCAAAGGGTTTGCGTAAAACCATCTATCATCTCATTCCTCTTTTGCGTGAGGGTTTCCTCGAGAAATTTTTTGAAGGGATCTCCTGTCCCATCATCTTTCTTTTATCCCACCATGAGAGGTCGCTTGGGCGTGCGAGAGCTTTTGTCCTCAAGAGAAACAAGCTTGAGACCCAATTCTTTGTACCCTGACTTCATTGAGGACATGCATTAAGAATGACAAGGAGCAGACCGTTATGATACCACTGATCCATATTTTATGAGCATAACGAAATGAATACAAATTATTATCAAAATATGCTTAACACATAATAACATATATACAGTAAAACTGGTTTCTATTCAATAAGGAAATAAGTTGAAATTATAAAATGCAGCGGAAAACAAGCTTTCTAGAATGGTGGCGGCTTATCTTTGAGAAGAGATGTGACGACTATGCTCATTCGCAAGAAGATGATTACAATGAGGCTCTCTAGGCCTTTTTACAATAAACAGGAATGTCAAAAACCCTATACATACAAAAACCTAACCCTAGGAGATAAAACGCCAAAAGTCATGTGGGCCCCGTTTGGGTAAGTTAGTACATCAACTTCTTGGGGTCGTAACTTTTGCATACAATCTCCATTTTAGGCGCACAATAGCATGTTGGAAAGGTCTATCCGAGGACTACACATATTTCATGTGGCGATCCCTTCACATATTGACTATGGTGATCCCTTCACATGTTGATTGTGGTGAGCCCTAAAAACGTTGTTTAAGGCCTCAAAATGACCACATAAGTAAGGGACCCAAAAACTAGGAAAAAACTGTCAAACTGGAAAACTGTCAGAATGAGCTAGTTGGAATAGGTGGGAGACCATCGACATCCATCTAGATCAAAGGAACACCAGTGGAACACTTGGAGAGGTGCAGAGCACAATGGAGGATGACACCACCAGAGGAATGGCCTCATCACTTTATTCATACATGGGAAGGGATCCCAAGGAATTGGTACATAGACTAGGAGATGCGAAGAGGCACTACAAAATGGACATGATTACAACAAAATTTTGTAATAACCTTCCCATTCGAGCATGAGAACCCCAACAATGATTCAACATTGAAGCCGATAAGGGGAGTGATGTTTTTTGATGAACCAGAGGTCAAAGTCATAACATAATATCAACAGTAGAACAAACAAACAATCAAAGAGTTACTCTCATGTTATCATGTCGAAGAGGAAGCACCGGATGAAGATGATCTGCGCAACATTCAAATCACATAGATTGAAGGAGAGAGAGAGCTGGAAGGTCCATCTCTGGAGTCAGAGGCATTTGTTGCACCAATCAAAGTTAAGAAAGTCAACATTGGGACGCATGACAATCCTAAAATGGCAAGTATTGGAGACTATTGGGATGAACAAACATTAGTAAGAATAACAGAGTTACTGCGTGAATACAGTGACCTGTTTCCAACAACCTTCACAGAGATGAAAGGCATAGCAGGGGAGCTAGGTGAGATGAAGATACCCCTCAAACCTGAAGCTAGACCTGTTAGACATAGACCTTACAGACTGAATCCAATGTATAAGCAGAAGGTGAAAGCAAAAATTGACTGAATGTTGGAAGCTGACATTATAGAAACAATAGAGGAATCTGAATGGATTAGTCCCATGGTAGTCCAGGAAAAGAAGCAAGGGGGGGATAAGGATTTGTGTAGATTTGAGGAAACTCAATGATGCTTGCTTATGTGACCATTTCCCTACCCCTTTTACAAATGAGGTATTGGAGAATGAGGGAGTCCAGGAAACATATTCATTCACAGGTGGATTCTTAGGTTACCATCAGATAAAAATGGGCTAGAGGACATGTATAAGACTACTTTTACTATAGAATGGGGATCCTACCAATATACAATCATGTCCTTTGGATTGAAGAATGCGCCAACTATCTTTTCAAGGGTAGTCATAGATGCTTTTAAGGAATTCATACATTAGTTTCTAGAAGTATATATGGATGATTAGACTGTGTATAGTCTTTTGAAGGACCATGTAGAAGTGTTAAGACTAATGTTGGAAAGATGCAAGCAATGTCAGATATCTTTAAACATCAAGAAATGCATTTTTGGTACACCTTTTGGGATATTGTTGGGACATATAGTGTGTAAACAAGGTTTATTGGTTAACCCTTCTAAGATTGCAGTCATTGTGAGTTTACCACCACCAAAGTCAGTGCGCTAGTTAAGAGCAACACTGGGACATACGTGTTACTACGGGAAGTTTATAAAGGGGTATGCGTAGATTATTGCACCAATGGAAGGACTATTTAAGAAGGACACCATATTTCAGTGGAATGAGGACTGTCAGCAAGGATTGGACATTCTAAAGGAAAAGATGGTGACAACACCTATATTAGTATTTCCAGCTTGGGAAAAGACATTTCATGTGCATGTAGTTGCATCAACAATAGTACTTGGAGCAATTTTGGCGCAGTCAGGAGCAGAGGACTTAGACCATCCTATACCCTTCACAAGCAGGAAGTTGTCAGAATCGGAACAGAACTACAACAACACATAAAGAGAAGGCTTAACCATGGTATATGCACTTCAGAAATTCATGCATTATTTATTGGGTAAACACTTTAAAATGTTCACAGATTGTTATGCCCTCAAATATCTAGTCAACAAGCCAGTGTTGGGGGGGAGGAGCTGGAGATGGATGTTATTATTCCAAGAATTCGATCTTGAAGTGATAGTCAAACCATAGAAGTTGAATGCAGTACCTAATCACCTATTAAGGGTAACCAATGGAGAAGAACCTACTAACTTGGAAGACAAATTCCCTGGTGCACAGTTATTTTCAGTACAGGTAGCTGATGAATACTTCGCTGATATTATTTAATACTTAAGTACAAGAGTTGCGCCATAGGAATTTAGCACTACGCAGAAGAAAAACCTGGTAGTCAGAGCTACAGACTATCAACTCATTGCAGGTCATTTATACAAGAAGGGCGCATATAACATTTTGAGAAGGTGTGTATTGGAATATGAACGACAGGTATGATTTTAGGGGCTAAATTTTGCTCATGGGCTATTTTTCCATGGTTTTTCCAAAAATGAGATTCGCTATTTTAAAAATGATTCGCCCAAATTCTATAGGATAAAATTATTTTACCTTAAAAATCGCCAAAATTTTATAAAAACTATATAAAATCCTTAAACAAAATGAATATTTTTACAAAAATATCGCCAATCATTTATAGTTGGCATATGAAGGACTAATAATATTCGTCAAGGTTTCTACATTTTAAAATAAATTCCCATCCTTAAAATCATCCCTAATGAACGACCCAAGGTTTTAACAGAAGCACATGAAGCTATAGCTGGAGGATACTATGCAGGAAAAGCTACCACGCGGAAGGTATTACACGCAGGATTATGGTGGCTGAAAGTTCATAAAGATGCCAAGGAATATTGCCAAAACTGTGATGTTTGTCAGAGGGTTGACAAACCCAACAGAAGGGATGAGATGCCCCTAAGACCACAAGTAACTCTATAGGTATTTGATAAATGGACAATAGATTTTGTTGGACCTATTAATCCACCAACAAAAAGGGTAGGAGCTAAATATATCATTATTGTGACGAAATATTTAACGAGATGGGTAGAAGCATCACCAATCAAAGATTGTAGCGCAAAGACAACAACACACTTCTTATTTGAGCAAGTGATCACCGGATTTAGATGTCTCAGGATTTTGATGAGTGAGCAAGGCACTGATTTTATTAATAATACCATCAGGACTATGAGTGAGGAGTTTGAAGTCTATCACCAGAAGAGTACACCATATCATCCTCAGGCAAATGGGACAGTAGAAGCTTTCAATAAGATTTTGGAAAATGCTTTGACTCATATCTTCAATGTTAACAGGGATGATTGGGACTTGAAAATACCAGCAATACTATGGGCATACAAGACCACATGCAAGAAGTTGAAATGACATACACCATTCTGATTGGTGTATGGACAGGAAGCAGTGGTGCCATTTGAATTTTTGGTACCTAATCTGTGCATAGCAACAATTACCAACATGACAGAAAGAGGCACAGTACAAGAGAGTTTAAGTCAACTAATGGAAATGGAAGAGGACAAGATCCTGGCAGGATTTCACCAAGCAGTATAGAAAGCAAGGGACAAAGCCTGGCATGACAGACATATCAAAAAGAAATTTTTTAAGGAGGGAGACCTAGTTCTTCTCTATGGCAACAAATTTTTGCAACACCCTAGCAAATTTAGAATGCATTGGCTAGGAACATAGTTACCGACTTAATGAGAACTGTGACCTCAAAACGAGAACTCTGGCCCAAAAAACCCATATTTTTGCATAAAAAACATCAAAATCAACCCCCAAATTAAAAAGTGGTGCTATCAGTAGCACCAATTTTTAAAACGGGGTCAAAATTACAAAAAATTTCAAACATGGCCTTCAAAACTTAGACAATAGCTCAGAAAAACCTTAAAATCAGCACCTAAAAAAAAAAGCTGTTTTTGATTTTTTTTTTTCTTTTCAAAACATTAAATTTTGAGATCATTTCAAATCGTTTTTTTATCACTTGGTACCATTAAAACCAAAACCTCAAAATCAACCATCAAATTGAAAAGTACTGCTACCGGTACCACCCATTCTAAAATTAGGGTATGAAAATGCCACATTTTTATAATGTGGTAAAAGAACTCATCATTACTGTAAACAAAATTGTAAAATCAACCCTTAAATGTTTACTTTTTAAATGTTATTATCACGCAAATCACAAGGTAATACATAACGCCATGAAAATATCACAATATACTTTAAAAATTCAACGTCACTTTTTAATAATTTTTACTTTTAATAATAAAAAAGTAAATACAAGTTACATTGAATGAAACATAAATACTTTCTTAAAAGTATTGTTATATTGAGCATATTCAAAACATATGAGCTAAGCAATTTTATTATATTATCCATAATAAAAAAACATATCATTCATAAAACATAACAAAAGATTCATAACTTCATGTAAGATCATATGTAAGTTCAATGCTCATTTTTAGTTACCATACAAACATCATACGGATAAAAAAATGCATAAAATGTTTCATACATTTATTCAGATTGACTCATGGTTTCTGAGATACCATCAGAGTCTACAATGTGTTCAGATGAATGTTTGGATGAAGATGTAGATGATCCATACTCTTCTCTATTGTCGATGAATTCACCATCTAAGTCTACATGCATGCCCAACATTTCAGATGTCAAATGCCTTTTAGATCTACGATTAGGTTCAACAGACTTCCATCTTGCATTTATTTCTTGCAACAATAACCTCTTGATAATCTCTGTTGTATTGGAGCGAAGAGTTCCTCTCTCTGTCAAATTGAATTCATAAACAAGTATGTCAACATCATCTAATTTTAAGAGGTCAATGCGACAACGAGTTGTATTTTAACCGTTTCTTTTTCTCTTTCTATTGACATGTTTCTCAACCACCATCTTTGGCTTGTACACACCATTGAATGGGTGTGTACTTGTTGCATGCCAATGCACTTCAATTGCAATACCATCATCATTTTCTTTCTCAATCTTTATAACCTTTTCTATCCAAAATGGATAACCATGTGGATCTTCAGTCGCTAAAACTGCAATCATGCTACCCTCTTTAATATCTTGTATTGAACCCATGTAAAGGTCTTCCATGGCTTCACGTTGTGCATGTGACCTTCGCGAACCAATATACATTTCTCTTTCTTCTGCTTGTGTAAACTCAATAACACCTTGAGATTCTTGTTGAACTTCAACAATGTTTGTTTCTTCAGATTCGTTTGGCATATTTTGTGGCCAATGAAATGGAGTCCTCAACATTGTATCTTCATTTGTTGAGTTTGAAATTATGTCACTTTGACTATTGAAAAAAGACTCCCACAAAATATAATCAACAACATCAAAGTACTCATATGTATCCTTAATGGACTTTTTAATTTCTTCCAAGCATTCAAAATAATCTACATCTCTATTACGCCTCTGTGCATTATGGATTTCAACAACTGATTGTAAAAATAATAACTTTGATGCAAAAATTGGACGATCTGTAATGAACTTAAAAAATGATAAACCTAATGAAGGCCCCCATTCTGTAGTAGTTGAATACTGCTTTCCCCATATAAGTGTTTTCCCATCAATTTTTTTGAAACAAAATTGATGTTGGAAGCTAATGTCATTAAACTACTCAATACATTTTTCTTCATGATGTGATCCCTGAATAAATCTTCGCATGTCAACAATTTCTTCTAATATATGAAAAACAAGCTCTGGAATGTATGCTTTCTTGATACATTCAATCAATGATGGTAGACTTCCAACATTTTTCCTCTTCAATGTTACTGATAAATGACTGAACATTTGATCAATATGATCATGAGTGTGTCCAACAAGAAGGAAACCAACTTACACCTTTTGAAAGATTCTCATTTCAACAAGCATGCTTAGATATCCAAACACAAAATGATTTTTATTTTCACGACTAGTGTTGTCCAACTGTAGATAGAAAACTTGAGGAAGATTTCCAGACCAGTGAGTGAGCACATGATGAATTATGGTGATGGTTAGATTTTCATCCTTATGAATATTTGGAGTTGTGAAACAAAACTCTTGGACACATTTTTCCATTGAAAACCATACAACCAACCAAGTGAAACTGAATGAAATTCTCTTCCTGTAAATTTTTGGGTGTACGGACAAAATGTGGTAGAAGTGTTTTCTTTTGGTCCATGCCATCAATTATCATAAAATATTTGTTTGGAGCATCATAACACTTCTTCCGATGTTTGTACAACTTTTGTCTTTCACTTGATTGTTGATTGCGATGTTCTTGAAGTGCTTTGACTATGGAATCTGCATATGATATAAAATGAAAATATTGATTGTATGTTTTCATAGTTGATAACTATTCAATTAAAAAAATAAAAAAATAGTAAATACATACCTCTTTCTGCCCCTTTAGATTTAACTCTTCTTGATTTAAAAGTAGCACATATACTACAAATCCCCATCCTTGACTTCTTAGGAATACAAACATTGTTGAATTGTTTCTTCCATGTTCTTGTAAAATATGCATATGTAATAAAATTAATTTCCTTCAACACCTTCAACATATCCTTTGTACAAGTTGTAGATTTCTCTCCTTGAAAAATTATCTGGAACATGTATTGTGTCTCTATCTGGCATACACTCTCCATGTTTGGAAAAGAAATCACGCATCCATAAAAATGTAGTGTTTGTGAATGGCCCACTCTCTCGTCCATGATGTACTTTTGAATAAAATGATGGATCTTTTTCCAACCTTGTTTAGATTCTTGATAGATGAAGATTACCAATTGAGTGATTTTTTTTGAAAGCTTTTCTGCAAAGTAAAATATTCCCAATGCGATAATCATATCCTATATTGGTGGATATCATGCACCCCATCAAATATGAAATTTTCATGCTCTTATTCATTGACAAATATGTGTTCCTTTTATTCAATGCATACATGTAGTCCATGCTTTTCAAGTAATTCTTTTGACAACATTCACTTGAAATCAATTCACTTATGGAAATTGATTTAGTGAGAAATTTCTTCCTAGACCTTGTATAACTAGAATGCTTTGGATTGATATAAAAAAGTCTAATCATGGTCCCATACACAATGTTGTTTGCAATGTCTCCACTATTTCATCATCCTCACTAGAAGGATTTTCCTTATCACCACAAGGAGTATCAGGCAAAACATTGTCAAGAGACTGAACTAGAGAATGTCGACCACCTTCATTTGTTGCAGCTGAATGTTTGAGAACATCGTCACGAACATAATCATTTGGAGGAAAATCATCATCAACATTGTGTCCACTATTGACATAATCATCTTCATTGCTTTCAAAACCCCCACTTGAGTGAAAATTTTCACCATCTTGCTTAGTGCCTTGAAAACGTTCATCAGTATCTTGAAAATCCTCACTTGGAGGAAAATCAACATCAACATTGTTGCTTTTTAATTTATCACTCGGGAAAGAGTGACCACCAATGGCGTAATCATCTTCCTACTTTGAAAATCGCCACTTGAGAGATATTCTTCATCATCCTCATTACTGGCTTCAAAATCCTCACTTGGAGGAAAATCTTCTTTATCCTCATCGATACCTTGAAAATCCTCACTTGGAGGGAAATCATCAGCACCAACATTGCTTCTTTTAAATTCCTCATTCGAGAAAGATTGTCGAGCATTGCCATAATCATCATTACTTTTAAAATCCCCACTTGGGGGAAATTCTTCTTCATCCTCATTCGTGCCTTGGAAATCCTCACTTGGAGGAAAGTCTTCATCAGTACCTTCAAAATCCTCACGAGGAGGAAATTCATAATCACCAACATCGTTGCCTTCAAATTCCCCACTCGGGAAAAAGTGTCCACCATTGTCATAATCATCTTCACTGCTTTTAAAATTTCCACTTGAGGGAATTTCTCCATCATTTTCATTAGTGCCTTGGAAATCTTCATCGGTACCTTGAAACTCCTCACTTGGAGGAAAATTTTCATCTCAATCATTTAAACATTGATCATAGTCTCCACTTTGACCTACATTTTGATTATTTTCATTACTATTAAAATGATGACTAGATTTATCACCATCATATTCTTCCTCTTCATCATCGGTGCCTTCAAAGTCCTATGATTTATGACTTTCATGAAGAACATGTTGAATAAAATTGCTTGCACCATGATCAAAATTATGACTAGCTAAAAAATACGACGCCTTATTTGCATTACAAACATTCCTATGGCATTTCCTAGTCCCAACAGAAGAGGTATGCGAACAATTTCCTGATGTCTTAGAAATAAAATCTTCTTTATCTGATCAAGCCATCCCTTCTCTCTGAGAACATAGAACGGTAGAAATGCTCACCCTCCCTATGACATTATTATAACAAACATAATGATCTTTTCCCTCTAAATGCCCCACCACCAAAAAATATAATTTCCCTCCAAAATCCCTCCCACCAAAATTTCACCCCAAAATATTCCCTCCAAAATTTCCCCCTCAAATTTATCCCTTCAAATTTTCCCCCCAAATTTTTTTGCTTATTTTCACTTAAAAATTAAAAACAATTTTTACTCTTTTATTTTGTTTTATTTATTTATCCCACATTTATTAAACATATTGATGATCCATATAATTTTAGGTATATATGTCGACAATATACCTAATTTTTATTTATCCCACATTCGTTATACTAACAATAATTTATATCATATGTGTTATATATACACAATCTTGTTTTATCTTTTTATATTGTGTTATATCTTGGGCAGTATTTGTTTTAGGATTTGGAGCAAGCTAAAACACCGAGAAGACATCCGAGGAGAATCTAGCAAGCAAAAACATCGAGCTTGACATCCGAGGAGAATCTAACATTTCAGAGGTTAGTTTTTTGTTAAATTCTTACAATTTACTAAAACATACTGTGTTTAAGATTACCTTTGAATCACATATTATTTTTTCATGCGAAAATTGAAAAACCTTAAATTTTTTTTTAGATGTTTTCTACTTTTTTCTAAAAAATACCCAATTTTTTAAAAAAATTTGAGACTTTTTTTCAAAAAAATTTAAGATTGTTTGATAAAAAAATGGAAAAAAGTCAAATTTAGGTATAATTTTAATTTTTATTAGTTTTTTTACTGTTTTTTATTTAAATTTTATTAGTTTTGGCCCATGGTGGTCACTAGGCAATGTCTTTGCCTTAGCCGCGAGGGGTTGGGGCGATGCTTGACATCGCCCTAGCCTGGCCAGCCCTGTGGCCAAGTTGTGGGCGTAGCATAAGCCCAATAATTCTATGGATAGATTTTTTTTTTACATATGGGTAAAAAAAAAATATTCTTTTTTTTAAATTAGTTTTTATAATCAATGTTGTGTTTTTTAGTTTATTATAACGTGAAAGGCCTAACATTTTTTTTTATCTTAATATAGGAAAATGACAAGAAATAAATTATCTATGAATATATCTGGATCACGACCTGCAATAATGGCTTCCAAAAATGCAACTGGAACCTCCATGAGTGTTAGGCAATAAAATGATAGCTTGACACCTGAGCTATCAAAGGCAATGAAGAATGTCAGAGAGCGGAAATCGATGGAAGGTGAAAACAAACAAGAATATTCTTGGTTTGTTAAAGACAAGCAAGAAAACAATGGAGATCATATATATTTGTATTGTGTCGAATTAAAACAAGTGCAAGGAAATTATCAGACACTTGGTTTGTTACGAGATATATGTTTGGTGCCAACCATAGATATTGTTTATGCACTTGTCAAACAAGGGAGAACTTATATCAAGTTTAGATATTGTTTCAAATTGAGAAATTATAACAAGAATGAATGTTTTTTCAGAATTATGTGCATCCATCATTGATGACATTGAGAAATACAGTGTAAGTTTTTTATTTATATTTTTGTGTCGTTTATTATTTTTTGTATCATGGTAATGTTTTGATTTTATTTAACATGAAAATGTTATATTTTAGTTTTACGGGATTTTGTTGAACGACTTCCACAAATGTTAGTGGGGATTTACTCGATAGAGAATGATATCATGGATGTCATCAACACTTTTCATATTGAAAAGACACAAGAAGGAAGGAAAAAGAAACAAAATGTAATGGAGGTTGAACTTGCAAGAGTAGACAGATAAGAACATGAAAGAAGAAAGAAAAATCCTCATTCTAGAAATCCTAAAAGGGTTACATTTTAAAATGAGGAAACTCCAAATGAAGATTTTGTTGAGATTGGTCCCAATGAGGTTATCACTCCTTGCAAAAAGAACAAACAAGATAAACACAAAAGAACGATGGTTGATGATGAGTCTATTCCTATTGATTATGAAGAAATCATCGATTTAGATGAAACACATTTAAATCATAAGAGAAAGAAAACAAATGTTGATTATGTTCAAGAAGCCATCGTTAGCTCAGAGTATTATAGTGAAAGTTCTAAAGGTAGCAGAGAAATAATAACACCAGGTGCTGATCTAGATGATGGTATTATGAAAACAACAAAAAATGTCGTTTGAAATAGAATGAGGATGACAAACTTAGTTAATGATGGCCACACATTTCAGTTGAATGTGAAACAACTTTATAAACCCACAAAAAGGCAATAAAAACATCAAATTAGAAAACCACATCACTTGCATATTCACAATTTGAAAGCATTGATTAGATACAATCCATATGCACATGTGGTTGACTACCTAGTTCTTGTTGACCCAATGGAAGTTCCTACGAGGGAAGAATTTGATAGATCAAAATGTTTTGACTACAAATATTATGTGATTGGAGGAAATCATTCTACAGAGGCTAGAAGAGAATTRATGCAAGAATATCCTAATAATCCTCTTTTTGAGACAGTCAAATGCATAATTTATGTCGGTTTAACATATTCAGAAGCAAAGTTACTGGCATGGGATCATAACACGGACAATGAGTACAGAATGTCTATGACCTTCATTCAAAGGGCCAGATTTATCCACAATGAATTTTTTGAAATATGCCATGGGGATAAATCAAATGTTAATGTTATGTTTCAGAAACAATGTTGTATGGAAACAAGATTCCCACTTGATGACGAAAATACAAAAGAAAAATATCGCAAAGGAAGCGATATATTTAGAGTTGTGGATAACTATTTTCAATTGGGATTTAGAACTGGACATGTATGGGATTTGATAGATGAGATCTTCACCCTATGGGAAAATGTTAGTGTAAAAAATCAGAGAGTTAAGAAGGCTAAACCATTGATATGTGGCACAAGTAAGACATGTCCCGACATAGGAAATCTTCCTGATACTATGACTATAACACCTTGGAGATCAATACAAGGAGTGAAGGATGATAAACTTATCATAACTATATTATCACATGTTAGGTCAGGAGAATTGTTAATGGAAGAAATGTGTGATGAATTTTTTTTTTTTTTAAATAAAAAAGGGGATGGAACCTGTTATATTAACCAAAGCATAATACAGCATATTCGGGGATGCCAGCTGTCCCGCCATGGCAGGAAACCGAGACAGCTGGACATCCTTGTCCACATGTCAACATGTTTGCAGAGCAGGGTGACTGTTTCAAAAATGACCAAACTATTTCGCGCCCGTAGGAAACCGGGAATAGCAAAATTGATACCAGTGTATGCAACTATGTCTATAATGCAAAGAAAACTGACTATTATCAGACCAAAGCTAATGAGACCAAACCAGAAACAGAGCTGGAGCATAATCATCAGGTGAC
>JASDQU010104136.1:249464-267573 GCA_032191745.1 Picea mariana | reverse complement strand
AGTTTAACAGTATTTTTGTTTTATTTAGTCACAAGGTGTATATGAAAATATAAGAGGAAATGGTCAAGATGTTTAATGAAGAAAGTTGGGATGATGTTAAACTCAACTATCCAGATTCAAGCTCTTCAACAGTATTGAAACAATTTCTTGTTGCATTCAAAAAGGCATGTTGATTTATTACATTCATATTATTCGTTTGTAAGTTAATTTATTTATATTTTAATAGTTATAGATATATAACTATATATTTGTTTGTTTCATTAAAGATGCCAAAGAAGAATGCAGATGGAGCACCTGAAACTTTCAAAAGTTTTATTCAAAAAGCCAAGTTTGAAAGAGAAAGAAGGAGACGTGTTCAAAATGTTCAACTTGATGACACCCTTGATCACTACATTTGGAATGGGCTTGACATTGTTCAATATAAAGTGATATTAGGTGATTGTGAAAAACTTGCAAGTATTGTTCCTAAAAAAATAATACTCCCTAGTTATTGCGGATTTCCCTCACGGTTATAATATCCAAAACATTGAATATGATACTGAGCCTTATACTTACCAAGCTTTCAGTAAAGTGGTTATGGGATTTACAGAAGTTACAACATCACCATTTTGGAGATTTCTAGTATTTCATTTAGACACACAACAAGGATTAGTACAATCAAGCTTCGAGTGGAAAGAAAAGACAAGGATGCAGTTTATTTGGTAAGATATTGAAAGTGTATGTTTAGCAATTATGATTAGAAAACAATTTTATTAATTCACAAGTTAATTGAATTTTCACTTATTTATGTTACAGGCACAAGCCAAATATTCAGAGCTCCAAAAAAGAATCATTTAAACATGATTTTGAGAGTATACATCTTACAACCTGGACAAAACATGATTCCTATAATTCTATTCTTGCTAATGCAAATGATGGAGAGACTCCTAGTAGTATATTGGCATACAATGTTGTGGTTGGAAAGTTAACATATGAGGAAAACGATTTGAAAGGAGAGATAGTTAACATTTATAAAAAACCACAAGCATTAATTAATTATCTTATAGATAAATTTTCAAATGAAGGAGATTGGGTTTTGGATTTGTTCTCGGGTTYAGCTAAGAATTATGATCTAATATTTATGAAATCATACTTCAATCTTAGATTATTTTTAATTTATGTCTTTTTACAGTGTCTAACTTCATTATTTATTTTGTATTTGGTGATTAGGTAAAACATTAGTGTGTTGCCTACAGAAAGGAATGAATTGCATAGCCATTGAAAGTAACCCAATGCAGTGTAGTTTTATTCAACAAATAATTAATGTTATTTCAGCTCTTTCAAATGAAATGCAAGAAGTTGGCTTGAGGAAAGGAGATTTTAGTGAATCAAAGGTGACAAAATTGTCAAAGGAACCTCGAGTACCATTAGGAGGAATGATTGAAAATGATCACTTTGGAGAACTTGCAGATATCAAAGAACCAATGGAAGACCAAAATGACACGATGGAGCACAAAATGGCGTCGAAGAAGATGATAATGTGTTTGTTGAGAATGATGAATTTGGGATATATGATATTGTTGATTAGTTTAAAAATGTCTTTGAAGACGATTCTCAATTTTGCAAATTTTTGATGAGTTATAACTGTAACGATTTGACTTTCATATTTGAAAATAAGAATAAAGATGTATTTATTTTTGTTTTGTGATGAATCTTTTTATTGTTTCTTTTTTCGTTCTATTTGTATGTGAATCACTATACATTGGAAAAATTTATTAAATGTTGTCATTTTTTAACTTCAAATGTATCAAAATATGAAAGAAAATGATAATTTTTTTATAAAATTTAGATTTTTTTTGTTCAATTATGTCCATAAAAATGCTTTATTTGACATGTTTTTTTAAGGAATATGTACCGATATGTATAGGTTTTTTAGGATATATGGCTATAAAATGTGTATTTTTTTGATAAATATTCAAAAATAGTGTTATTTAACTACAATTTTTGTTCGATTAATTGAAGTAAAGGTAAACAATGTGTTAAAAATGATGTTTTTCATTACATTTAAAAAATATAGAACAATAAATTAATAAAGAAGACAAATTTATATGAAAAATCGTAACTTAAAAAAAGTAAATGGTAAAAAACATTTTTAAGACTGAAAGAAGCATGAAAAAAAGACTAAAAACACTGTTATATATATATATTGAAAATAGATGAAAAATAAGCATTTAAAAAAATAATGTGGAAACATTGTGGATCGAAAAATTTAAAATATCGAAAACCACCTAAAAACAGAGGGGGGGTGCTACCGATAGCACCATTTTTAAAAACGGGGTAAAAAATTGGACGCCCCAAAAAATGAGAACTTTGTAGAGTTCTTGTTAAGTTGGTAACTATGTTTAGGGCCATGTGAAGTAAAGATTGTCAAAGATGGAGGATCTGTGCAACTAAAAGATTTGGGAGGAACATAATTGAAAGGTATACTCAACGATGGTCGACTGAAACTGTATAGGGACAATCGACCTACTAACTCTTAAAAGTTACATCGCAGTAAGAAAGTCATGTATATAGTGTACTATAGTAGATATTAAGAAAGAAAACTGATAAAAATAAATAAAAAGTGGAAAAAGAAGAAAAATGAATACAAAATAGAAAAAGAAGAAAAACACAAAAAGAGACAGAAGTTGACTGAACTTGAAAGGAAAGTGGGAAAAAATTCACGTGCAACAATTACTGCAACAACATAGAAAGATAGCGTGCAGGAAAAATTGGACTCGGCACAAATGCACGAAAAAAGTGAAAAACAAATATGACCGGGTCTATAAAGTGCAGAAAACACGCGTTCATTTGACACTTAGTAATTTTTTAGCATAGAGCAAGATACAAGTGCATGCCCTAAATATAATTGTGCGAAGAAGAGAGCGAGGGTTTGAATTAGATAAAAGATGACACCACCAAAGTTTGGCGCTCCAGGCCAGTACGTATGGGTTACCCAACAGGGCCAAAGGAGGAAGGAAAGGATGAGGGAGCCCAAGAACGTCATCGTACTCGAAGATGTCACTACTTCTTAGACAAAGTCAATCAACTCAACACATGTTGAAGAGGAAACATCGACAATGAGACAAGGGGAAGTAGGGCATCATTCTGGGACCCGAGATGATATTCCAAACCCTAATCCCAAAACACCAATTAAACCCGATGAAATGAAGGGTCAGTAGCAGGGCCATGATGAAGAGGAGGTGTTGGTCGAGGAAAACACCAACCAACCGGACTCTGAAGGGGAATAAGATAACGCAGAAACAGTAGAGGTAGGCCCATATGCTGTTGGACAGAAAAGAAAGGCGCAGGATGCCACAAACATTACGCTTCCCTACCTCCCAGACACAGTGGTCACTGTGGATGACATGCTCAGAAAAGTACCTAAACTTAGGTACTTGGACTACGATGTGCGCGATGCAACCAAATTCCCAGATTTGGCTAAGGAAGCCTACCTAACAAACACAAGGGAAATTGGACCCCTAGGCAAACTAATCATGGAGCCCATGTAATGGATAACATGGATTTACAACTTCGGGATAATGAACTTCCTGGACATACCGCACTTTGGGCACGGTAAAAATGTTGGGCTTTGCGTCAAATAATTGCTAGCATGGGTACATGGCGACATCCTTTAGATGGATAGGCCGGTACAACTTGATGTGGCATTTATCGTCAAAATTACGGGATTACCTACAGTAGGCACACAACTAGAGGAGTACTTGGACAACAAAGCATGCGAGAAGGAGATCACTAAGCTGGTCAAAGCACAATTTGGCACCAACATAGGAAACAGGGGCATTGTACTTAGAGATATCAATGGAAACGTGACAAGGTTCACTAACAAGCTCATGGCTTGCAAGTTGTTGAGGAAGTGTAGGAAAGAAGAGGCTCTAGTAGGAGTCATCAAAGTAGCCGCGTAATGCACGAAGGGAATAATGTTCAGTTGGGCACCGTACCTCTTGAACCAGTTTTTGATAGATTGCAGAGATGCGCAGGATAATGGAACCGAGTTCCATTATTCTTGGCTCATCATTCTCATAGATTTGGAAGGAACCAAAGTTTTCAGCCTCTCTAGATAGGAAAGGAAAGTGCTATGTGGCCATATATGAGTCCCTTTGGCAGGCCAAGGACAATAAAAATCAACAGGAATATAACACAATATTTGCGATGCTTCTAGAAGAGATACAATAACGCACAACCAATGTGTGGTGCATTCCTGTGGAGTTTGTCCAGGAAACTGAAGTGATATCTAGGTTTAAGGCATCCAGGCACCACATGTGGATCCAGTCCACAAGGGATCCAAAGAAGGCATGGATGGAGATGAAATACTGCGTCACAAGGGAAGAGATTGACTGGATAATCAAAGACTGGCTAGCGCCGTGGAAAATTCCAATAGCAAAACCAACAACAAAGTCAGCCGCAACGTAATCAACCAAACCCAAGGGGCAGGCCGAAGCAAATCCTTCAGCAAAAATAAAGAGCCCAACTCATCACACAAGGAAGGCTGCAACACACACTCAGGCATCGAGAAGCAGCGCAGTGCCAAAGAAACCAAGGAGGACAACAACAATGACCAGGACATATAGTCAACATGATGCCAAAAAGGGAGACACATCTCAGGTTGGCAATGAAAGGGTACATGTCACAATGAGTGGGGCGCAGCCCTCACAGACAAAAAGGAAGAAAACACAGGTAGAGGAAACACGCAAAAAAATGAAGTATACCGAGGAAGACCGAGTCATGACCTTGACAAAGGATAATGTTGAGTTCATCACAGACAAGGTCCAGGACAGGGGGAAGAGGTGGTCTGCATCATAGAAGCACAAAGAGAAGAGACCATGGCCAAACTCATAGAAGTCCACGAAACTATACAACACTTATAGATTCATGCAGTACCACATGCCACAACGCAACAACATGAAAAGACACAACGACCCCCTGCACAGAAAGAAGGAGATGAGACAGTTGAAATAGTAGTGCAAGGCATGTATACATTCATATTCACACAACAAATGGTCTGAATGGATCAAGAGACTACACAGAAACCCATGGGGGAAATTGACCATTTTGAGGTAGTCATGGTGCAGATACCCACCAAGGAACTATACAGACTCTAGGCTAGTGTAATATAAGAAGTATAATCCAGATCCTGCGCAAGTGCCACTAACTTGGAGGTGGGTAGGGAAGTCGTAGAAATTTTACAAATCACCTGCGACCAATCGACCTCAAATAAAGAGGAGGAGAAAGAACACGCTGAAAAAGTAGAGCAGGGGCTAAAAAAGATATACAACCACATTCCAGATAGCGCGCAAGCACCAGAGAGGAGTGCAGAGGAAAATATTAAAATCATTTCACAGACGATTGAGGGATATAGGCAGGAAATAAAGGAGCTAAAATAAAAACTTAATCCTATGACTCCTCTTAAGGTTCGAGAGAAAAGAGAACAACAATCTGCACTCCAAATAGCAGAGATGGAAAAGGAAGCAAGGGAAGTCACATAACTGTTCAACAAAACTGCGCAAATTTAGACCATTTTGGAAGAGGATGAAAAGGTCCAATAGTTGGACCAACAAGAGGAGAAAATTAGTGTTACCATACAGGAGTTGAAGTAGCGACAAGAAACCATGAGCATTACCAAGCGCTTGAAGGGCACCCAAGAAATGAAGACTCTACAGACAGAGTTAAAGACAACGCAGATCAATAAACAAGAAAGACAAGCCAAGTTGGAGCCCCTCCAAGAACAAGAAGCACATATAAGTACGCAACTGGAAGAAGAGAAGACAAGCATGGCACAGGAACATTCAGAGAGCGCAACATTACTACAAGAACAAATAACAACGCAGATAGTCGAGGTGCTGAAAGACAAAGCTGGGTAGGTGAAGGAAAAAGGAAAGGAACTAGCAAAGAAGTTCCATAGCTTGGAAAAGGTTGTACAGGGAGTGCACACCACCTGAGTGGCTTGGGATGAGCCACATGTCATTGTTGGGGGCCTGTTGGGTGTAGACTTATTTTGGGAAGACAATTTATTTTGGGCGTAAGCCTATTTTTGGGAGAAAGATTTGTTTTGGGAAAGACCTATTTTTGGAGAGACAAACCTAATTTTGGAGCGTGCAAAACAGGTGGCAAGAAAAAAGCATGAATTAAAAGAAGCAAAATCAACATGCAGGAGTAAAAACAATGTGGCACACAGGAAGACAAGCCTAACTGTGATAGGGTTAGGGTTTTTGACAAAGATTGTAATGACTATAAGCCTATAAAGTAGTATAAATAAGGACCTAGGAGGTGTAGGTTAGAGGGATGTCAGTTAAGTATTGACAGTTAATTGATTGGGAAGCTATTTATTGTAATAAGTTTGTGGTAGAGTTGAATAAGTTAGTCTTTGAGGGTTAGGTCATAGGTTGAGGAGCCTGGTGTAATCTAGTCAGCCTCACAGAGGGTACTTACCCTTATTTTGATTGTATTACTGAAGATGTAATGTGTGCATGATCTAGGTCGATATCGATAGCCACCCACCTATTCCAACTGTCTCAAATTTTTTTTCTGGCAACTTACTATTTTTAGCAGTTTTTCGGTTCCTAAACTTTCGGGGCCATTCTGAGGGCCTAAATGAAGGTTTTTTATTTTTATTTATTTATTTATTTATTATGATCGAGCACCACATTATTAGTTAAAGGCTTTGATTGAGCCCCCAAAATGAATCTCCTCGACGATACCTTTCCAACGAGCTATCGTGCGCCCCAAACATAGATCGTATGCCAAAGTTACGCCCCCGAAAAGTTGATACACCAAACTACCCAAAACGGGGTCCACAAAATTGTTGGCTTTTCATCTTTCAAGGTCAGGGTTTTGGATTTTCTTTATGATAAAAATGCCTTGGGAGCCTCATTGTAAAATCATCTTCTTGCAAGGCAAGTAGCCATCACATCTCTTCTTAGAGACAAGTTGTCACCATTCTAGCGAGTCTTTCACTCTGTATTTCTACAGTTTTGTACATTTTGGTCATTAATAGAAATTGTGTATTACTATATATATGTGCCTCTTGTTATATATCTAATATATCTATGTTATGTTAATGGCTCTCTTGCAATATCTCTATATATTTTTGTGTTATATCTCCGCTCTCATTTCGTTCCGCTCATAAATCTGGATCAATGGTATCGAAGCAGCCTACTCTTGATCATTTTTTCAGTGCATGTCCCCGACGAGGTCCAAGTATAGCAAGTTAGGTCTCGAGCTTGTCTCTCTTTAGGAAAATCGCTCTCGCACACCCAAGAAACCCTCCATGGCGGAAGAAAAGAAAAATGACAAAGAAAACGATTCTATTAATATGTTGCTCGAGCAAGCTCTCACGCGACAGAGGGACGGAATGATGGATAATTTTGCCCACATCCTTTAACGCTTGTCGATAACAACCGACGCGTCTTCATCAAGTGGCCACTTTGGAGGCACCTCTCCTTTCAAGGTGCAAGTTAATTTTGATATTCCCGTATTTGAAGGACAAATAGATGCAGATGCCCTAGAAAAATGGTTAAACCTGCTAGAAGCTTATTTCTTTGTTCACAATTTTTCCGACAGGGAAAAGATCACCTTCACACTCCTTAAAGCTCTACCGCATGTCAAACATTGGTGGGAAACTTAGTGGGAGAAAAGTTCCACGGAGGAGTCTGGAATATATGGGGCCGAGCCCACTTGGGATTTTTTTGTGGATGCAGTCAAGGAACAATATTACCATGTTGGCAACTCCGACGACCGGTACATGAGATGGACCACACTGCGACAAGAGAGGGGCCAAGCAGTGTCAAAGTTCACCAATACCTTCCATACCTTGCGCACCAAGCTGGGTATCAAAGACTCTGAGCGACATTTGGTTCTGAAAAATCGTGCGGCTCTACACAGATACATCCAAACTGAAATGGATTTTCTGGACATCTCATCATTGGGTGTTGCTTATCGATATGTAGTTAAAATCAAGCAGAAATTTAAGTACCAGAACAAATAGGAGTTTGGGTCTGCAAATTTGAAACAATCAAAGTATGATAAAGACGACCGTAACAGACAACCTCCTGAAAACCAGTTGAAGCCACAGGAAAAGAAGGGTCATGAAAAGACGAAGAAAGACACTAGAAAGTGGTGGGATTTCCACAAAATCCCCTGGCACAATACTGATGAATGTCACTCAAAATAGTCATTAGTGGCTGAGATCAAAGACAAGGAGTCGAACCCTGATTCAGAGTCTG
Organism: Picea mariana; assembly: GCA_032191745.1. Lineage (NCBI taxonomy): Eukaryota > Viridiplantae > Streptophyta > Pinopsida > Pinales > Pinaceae > Picea > Picea mariana. The sequence goes on along the minus strand of JASDQU010104136.1, from coordinate 259,315 downwards.
ATTTAGAAAATAATTCAAGAAGACACATCATCGACGCATACCCCACTACTACTATCGCGACCGCAACAATTCAACCAGAAGAACCAACAGATCTTGAAGATGGGGAGCACCTCTTCCATTCATAGATGTGGGTGAAGGGGACCCTGTTGCATTTCATTATTGATAGTGGAAGCCAAAAAAACCTCATCTCAACAAAGGTTATCAAACAGTTGGGATTGTCGACAACACCACAGTCGCAACCATACAACATCGGGTGGCTTCGCTAGGGACGAGATCTTCGTGTCAGCCAATAGTGTCGATTGTCATATGACATCTAGCCCTTCAAGGATGAGGTATTATGTGATGTTGCCCCACTGGATGTTTGTGATGTTCTTTTGGGCCAGCCATATATGTGGAAGCGCCAAGCTATTTATGAGTCTCGACCCCGTAGTGTCATTGTTACTCTGGGGGGTCATCTCTACAGGATACCAGAGGTAGTTCCAGCCACTGTTCCACCTAAACAGTGTCGCAAGGTAATATCTCATACTACAAAATTCAGCTTCTTCACAGTCTTTTCAAAAGGTGAATAAAAGAACACTGCAATCACTACAGCCTTATTCCAAGAACCTTTTGTCTAGCAGAAGCAGGTAGATAAGATTGAAGCAAAGCACAAGGATTCATTTTGCACACAGTTATATCATGTAGCCAGAATGGTTCAAAAGGTCCAACCCTTCTAGCCACAGGTTCGTGACAGCCTTCAACAAGCTAAACAACACAACTTCTCCAGCAAGGCAAGCAACTCATCAAGATGCAGATTCAACAAATGTTTTTCCATCTCCCCCGGGAAATCAACGCAATGGAGACCATTTCTTCCTAAGGAGGGAGGATTGGTCCTGGTGGATATCGGTAACCACCCACCTATTCCTACTGGCTCAAAACAATTTTCTTGCAACTTACTATGTTTAGCAGTTTTTCGATTCCTAAACTTTCATGGCCTTTTTAAAGGCCTAAATGAAGGTTTTTGGGATCAAGCACCTTAATGAAAGCTGAAGGCTTAAATTGAGCCCCCAAAATGAATCTCCTCGACGATACCTTTCCAATGAGCTATCGTGCACCCCAAACGGATATTGTATGTCAAACTTACGCCCTCGAGAAGTTGATACACCAAACTACCCAAAACGGGGTCCACAAAATTGTTGCCTTTTCATCTTCCGAGGTCAGGGTTTTGGATTTTCTTTATTATAAAAAGGTCTTTGGAGCCTCATCGTAAAATCATCTTCTTGCGACTGCGAGTAGCCATCACATCTCTTCTCATAGATAAGATGCCACTATTCTAGCGAGTCATTCACTATGTATTTCTACAATTTTGTACATTTCACTCATTAATAGAAGTTGTGTATTATTGTATATATGTGCCTCTTGTTATATATTTGATATATATTTGTTATGTTATTGGCTCTCTTGCAATATCTCTGTATATTTCTTTGTTGTATCTTCGCTCTCATTTCGTTCTGCTCATAAATCTGGATCAACGCAACGTAAGATTTTGCAGCAGAATAAATAAAAGAGAAAAGAAGTCAGATCTTTGTGGATGTAGCCCTAAGAGGGGGTGAACCACAATAAACCTTGTGTTCTATGTGATTGTTAATGAATGGTTTACTTTTCTTTTGATCATTAACTTAAGAATGAATGATTAAAGTAGTTATTTCAGCATGCATGCATAGGTTTAAAGATGAATGAATCATAGAAGTAGATGAAAGATTAACAAGGATAATGTATAGGGAAGAAAGAAGCCAACCACAATCCCCACTCATTCCTATATTGCAAACAATTGGGTATTGCAGTCCCCCATAAAATCTATCTAGGGTGAGATTGCGTTGTGCACCCTGTGTGCAACTTTGCCTTCTGGTTTACTAGGAGGGCTGATAGTTTTGAGGGTTTTGTTGGAAACCTGTTGAGATCATAACCTGGGTCACCCCAAGAAGAAATTAACCAACACCCTTTCCTGTACTAGCTCTAGGATGAAGGAGAGAGATTGATCTCTAAGTTGGATGTCTACCAGTTTAGTCTCAGAGTATAAATCTACATAGTGGGAATATGTCGCTTTCTTGATTTCTTCAAAAGAGATGAGAGTGGATTGATCATTCAATTGAATCTCCTCCACATTATTTCCCCCCCTCCTCACTTTACAATGCTTATGAAAGAATGAAGTATTCTCGTCTCTCGCTTGGAGCCACAGACAATGAGATTTCAATCACCAAGTTTCTTCCTCTTTTCTCAGTGTCGCTTGAAGTTGCTTTTGACATTGCTCCTCTTCTTTTAGAAAGGTGGGGGTGACTGGTCCTTCAATCCATGCCATCGTCATCTCTAGATGCTCTTGATTATGAAGGATTTATTCCCATGGAGCCTTGAAGATGTTTTTGACCCAATATTTTATTGCCCTTTTAAAAAATATGAGTTTCTGCTCCCAAATGTGCATCAGGGAACCTACGACCCATTAGCTCCAAACATAAGAGACTAGAGGACAGAAGGAAGGGTTCTCCAGCCAAAGGGGATTGAAATGAAAGGGGATTGGTCCCAAATCTTTGTCATTTGTGAAGGTTAGGGCGATAGGCCTATGATTTGAAATTTCCCAAGGAAAAATATGGGATGAGGGAATGGAAGGCTCTGATAGAAAGGAGTTGCGAAGAAGGAAGTGGTCAAGAGGAGTTGCAATATGACCTAGAATAGAGCGACGATTAGACCAGGTGAACAAGCCTTTGGAGGGTTTGACATCAAGCCGACCCAAAGAGGAGATAAGGTCTTCAAAATGTTCATGGCAGGGATCACGGATAGAGGACCCCCCCCATTTTCCCAATGATGAATGGTGGAATTGAAGTCTCCTACAAAGATAAAATTGTCCAAAGAATCTGCCTTGGACAAGGCTAACGTAGACTGTCAACAATCTTGTTTTTCATGATATTGGTTAGGCACATAACCATTTATTACTAGATATCGCTTACCCATATAAAGATGAACCAGCTTGGCCAAGAGGGAGTGCAGAGTGGTCGAGCTTACTTCCAACTGAAACTACTAGGGATTCCAAAGAGTATATAGGCCACCTAAAGCTCCTCTTGAACTCACTGCTATTCCTGTGTTGTTTTTCCAAAAATATTTGCTCTCTTGAAGGATAGATTGCGGGAGGATAAGCCCAGTACCCATAAAAAATTTTGTGGATTAAAAGGGTGTGAGTGGGTGAGTCAACGAGACTTTAAAGAAAGGAAAGAGAACAGAGATCATTGCAGATCAGTGATAGGTCATTGGGCTATGGAGTCATAAACAGTTTGCTGAATGAAGGCATTTGAGCTCCCTATCAGACAAAAGGATTTAAGTGGTGATGGGAAAGAGAAAGATAGAAAGTGTCTGAATGATAAACCATAAAAACGGGCAAGATGACCGCAGATCCTCCACCGCCTTAGGAATCCAAAAATCAGAGGGTTTACAACGATCCAGACAAGAAGAAAAACAAAGAACGTCTGTTGACTGATCCAGATTTTATGAGTAGAACAAAATCACTACAGATTATTAACAGGTGTTTAACACAAAATAACAGAGATACAGTAAAACTTGTTTTCTATTCAATAAGGAAATAAGCTGAAACTGTAAAATGCAGCGGAAGCAAGCATGCTGGAATGGTGGTGGCTTATCTCTAAGAAGAGATGTGATAGTTGCGCTCATTCAAAAGATCATTACAATGAGGCTCTAAAAGCATTTTTACAATAAAAAGGAATTCCAAAAACCCTAGACATCTAAAAACCTAACCCTAGGAGATGAAGCACCAAAAGTCATGTGGGCCCTGTCTGGGTAAGTTAGTACATCAACTTCCCGGGGTCGTAACTTTTGCATACGATTTCAGTTTTAGGCATATGATAGCCCGTTGGAAAGGTATCATCGAGGAGATTCATTTTGGGGGACCAATCATGCCTTTAATAATTTTTTAGAAGCTCGAGTCTGAAAAACCTTCATTTAGGCCCTCAAAATGGCCCCAGAAGTTAAAACTGCTAAAAATAGTAAATTGCCAGAAAACTATTTTGAGCCAGTTGGAAAAGGTGGGTGGCCACCAATATCCACCTGGATCAATCCTCCCTTATTAGGAAGCAATGGTCTCCATTGCATTGAGTTCCCTCATCAGATGAGGAAATTTCTGCTGAATTTCGCCCCGGATGAGCTACTTGCCTTTGTGCAGGAGCTGCCCTGCTTTGACGACTTGATAAAGATGGATCCTTTGCTGTTGAGTGCCCCTGATGTTTGTGTACACAATATGATCATTGGATGCCTGTTGTATGCATTCGGGGTTGAGCTCTGTTGGTGTTAGTTGTTTTGCTACGTCGGAGGTGTCTAATAATGGTGGGAAATAAGGGCGAAGGAGATCCACGTTGAACACTGAGTGCAGGCCAAAGAAAGGAGGAATGTTGAGCTCAAAAGAATTATCCTCCATGGCCTTGGTGATGGTGTACAACATATAACAGAGTGGACTAAGCTTCCGATGGGGTCCTTTAAGGAGTTCTTTCTGCAAGTGCAACCAAACTTTGTCGCCCACCTGAAACTTATGTGGCACCCGATGTTGATCATGGCGCTGCTTGTACTTGTCATTAGACTTATGTAGGATATCATGAACCTGTTGGTGGATGTGTTGGATCCGCTCAATGAACCAGGTGGCTTTTTCAGCTTTAGTTGGAGCAGTAGATTAGTCAGTCGAGGTGACCGCAAGGGGAAGTGCAACATCTATGGGACCCAATGGTTAGAATCCCAACCCCACTTGAAAGGGGTTGTGGCTGATTGAGCTATGTAGGGCTCGGTTGTAGCTATGTTGGACACATGGAAGGCTCTCATCTCATGTGCGAGGGTGCTTTGAATTATACATGCGAAGGATATGCACAATGGAGTACATTTCTTTGTTGTAATTAGGGTACTTACAGCCAACAACTGATAGTGTCTCACTATGATAGGCCACGGGGTGGCCGTGGTGAGTGAGAATGACGACCACCACATAGTCTGAAGCATCTGTCTCAATCTCAAAGGGATGCTACAGGTCTGGTAGTGAAAGTAATGGGGCTGAGCACAAGTGATGCTTCAAATAATCGAACGCTTGTTGTTGGGACCGACTCCACACAAATTTCGCCTTACCACCACCCCTAGTTATTTGGTTGAGGGCCCATGCAATATGGGAGAATTCCATCACGAACCTGCGGTAGAAATTGGCAAGGCCCAAGAAGCTCTGAAGCTCAGTGAGTGTGGTTGGGGCTGCTCAGTCACGGATGACTTGGATCTTGGCTGGATCCACATGTACACCATGCTGATCAATGATGTAGCCCAGGTAATGGACTCTGTCCATGCTGAAGGAGCATTTTTCCAAGTTGGCATATAGCTTGTGCTGCCGCAGGGTGTGCAGAACCTACTGAATATGTTGCAAGTGTTCGGTCCAAGTCTTGTTGTAAATGAGAATGTCATCCAGATACACCACTACAAAAGTATTGGTGAATGGTCGCAGGATATCATCCATCATCCTAATGAAAGTTGCTAGAGCATTTGTCAAACCAAAGGGCATGACCAACCATTCAAAAAGGCCTTTCTTTGACTTGAAGGCAGTTTTCCATACATCTGCTTGTTCTATCGGGACCTGGTGGTAGCCAGACTTTAGATCAATCTTACTGAAGTATTTTCCCCCCGTGAGTTGATCAAGGAGGTCGTCAATTCAGGGAATCGAGTATCGATTTTTGACTGCGATTTTAGTCAAAGCCTGGTAATCAATGCACAGTCGCCAGGTTCCATCTTTCTTCTCTACCAACACGATTGGGCTCTCGCAAGGTGATGAGCTGGGACGGATGTGCTCCTTGTGGAGAATTTCTTAGATCTGTCGCTTGATCTCCTCATTCTCTAACAGAGAGAAATGATAGACTGGTCCATTGAGCAGCGGTGCACCGGGGGTCAGATCGATGGGGTGCTTGACCTGACAGTGCATAGGTACCCCGGTAGGTGAGGAGAATATATCTAAGTATTCTTCCACGACCTTATCTACTTACTTCTGATGTGTGGAGAGGTCGGTTGCAGAGACCCTGGATGTGGCTGTGATCTTTCGCTTATTCTCAGAGCAAATCATGAAGAAGACAAACTTACCCGTCTGAGAGATGACCTTCCTGCATTGCTTAGTAGAGATCAAGGAAATAACACTAGGTGGGTCTGCCTCGGGTATCCTGTACAGTCTCATGTTCAAAGTAATAATAACATTGCGAGGCCTAGACTCATATACAACATGATGTTTCCATAAATAATGTTAGCCCAAAAGAACATCACAAACTTCGAGAGGAGCAACGTCACAGGATACCTCGTCTTTGAAGGGCTTGATGCCATACGACAGTTGACACTGTTGGCTGACATGAAGATCGCTTCCTTGGCGGAGCCATCCAATGGTGTAGGGTTGTGGGTGTGACGTTGTCGACAGGGCCAACCGCTTGACGACCTCTGTTGAGATGAGGTTCTTCTTGCTACCGGTATCAATGATGAAGTGTAGCGGGGTGTCTTTTACCCACATCTGTGAATGGAAGAGGCGTTCTCCTTCTTCTAGCGTGTCTGATTCACCGGGCTAGAGCTTGGTGGTAGCAACGGTGGCACTGGGTTCCGCATCAATTATTCATCTTCCCCTTTCTGGTTCTAGCTCAGAGTCAGAACCCACATATGATTCAGAGGTTCTCACTTCGGCCACTAATGACTGCTTTGAGCGGTAGTCAACAATGTTATGCCAAGGGCTCTTATGGAAGTCGCACCACTTCCCGGTATCTTTCTTTGTCTTTCCGGTGCCATTCTTTGCTTGTGGCTTGGCCTGGTTGCTCTGATTCTGTCCATCTTTGCTCTGTCATTTGTTCTGTGGGTTTGGGTCGCCCTTTCCTGGATTTTGTTGTGTGGGGTTCCCAGGCCCAAATTGCCACGTCTTTTGTTTGAGCTTCTGCTCAATTTTGATGGTATATCGGTAGGCCACGCCCAAGGATGAGATGTCCAGAAATTCCATTTCCGTTTGGATGTATCTATGCAGAGTGCCATGATATTTGAGCACCAGATGTCGCTCTGAATCTTTGATACCCAACTTGGTGCGCAAGGTATGGAAGATATTTGTGAAATCTGGCACTGCTTGGTCTCTTTCTTGCCACAGTGTCGTCCATTTGGTATACAAGTCGCCATAACTTTTGACAGGGTAGTGTTGTTCCTTAATAGCATGCATGAAGGATTCCCAGGTGGTTATGACTATAAATAATGAGGGTTCCTCTATTTCCTTTTGCTCACGGAAAGTTTCACACCAATCTTTGACATGGGTAACAACTTTGAGTAGCGCAAAAGTAATCTTTTCTCTATTCGAAAAGTTATGGACAAAAAAATACTCTTCTAGTAGATTCAAACACTTGTCTATAGCATATGCGTCTATATGACCTTCAAATATAGGAATATCGGAGTTTATTTGTACCTAGAAGGGGGCGGCTCCTCCGCTCGAAGAAGATGCGTCACCTGTTGGTAGCCGCCGAAGGATTTGCGCGAAACTATCCATCATCTCGTTCCTTTGTTGCATGAGGGATTCCTTAATCAACAGTTTGAAAGGATCACCTGCCCTGTCATCTTTCTTTTCTCCTGCCATGAGAGGTGGCTTGGGCGTGTGAGAGCTTTCGTTCTCAAGAGAAACAAACTCGAGACCCAACTCTTTGTACTCCGACCTCATTGGGGACATGCATTAAGACGACAAGGAGAAGACCGCTCTGATACCACTGATCTGAATTTTATGAGCAGAACGAAATGTATACACATTATTAACAGGTGTTTAACACAAAATAACAGAGATATAGTAAAACTATTTTTCTATTCAATAAGGAAATAAGCTGAAACTGTAAAATGCAACGGAAACAAGCTTGTTGGAATGGTGGCAGCTTATCTCTGAGAAGAGATGTGACGGATGTGCTCATTCACAAGAAGATCATTACAATGAGGCTCTGAATGCCTTTTTACAATAAACAAGAATGACAAAAACCCCAGACATCCAAAAACCTAACCCTAGGAGATGAAGCGCCAAAAGTCATGTGGGCCTCGTTTGGGTAAGTTAGTACATCAACTTCACGGGGTCGTAACTTTTGCATACGATCTCCGTTTTAGGCATATGATAGCCCATTGGAAAGGTATCGTCGAGAAGATTGATTTTGGGGGCTCAATCATTCATTTAGATATCATTGAGAAGCTTGATCCTGAAAAACCTTCATTTAGGCCCTCACAATGGTTCCAGAAGTTAAAACTGCTAAAAATAGTAAATTGCCAGAAAACTGTTTTGAGCTAGTTGGAAAAGGTGGGTGGCCACAAATATCCACCTGGATCAACCATGAAAGATGGGCATGATGACAACAGATCCTCCATCGCCTCAGGAATCCATAAATAAGAGAGATTACATCTTGACAAGAAAGAGAAACATAAACGTTTGTTGAACCATGACATATGGGCATGACGACAACAGATCCTCCATCGCCTAAGGAATCCATAAATAAGAGAGATTACATCCATACAAGAAAGAGAAACATAAACGTTTGATGAACCGTGACAGATGGGCATGACAAAAACAGATCCTCCATCGCCTCAGGGATCCATAAATCAAAGAGATTACATCCAGACAAGTATGAAAACAGGAAATGAAAACTAAGAAGACGGTATGATATAACAACTTAAAGGAATATTCATTAACATAACAATTTACAATCCAGGCCCTCATGCTTACAACAAAAATACAATCATAACGATTCTCAAAACTTTCTTCCAGTATGGACCAAAACTCCCCCCTCTTAAAATCTAAAGTTATCTATTTTATATCGGCTCAATTCACCTCTGTCGGGAATGTGATCTGGCCATTTCATTCAAAGCTTTGAGTCCGAGCAGTCTTCTGTCAGACTATGTATGTATCCTCTGTGAGACGTAAGCTCAGGTCGACATGGGTCTGTAGGAAAATCCATCCATAGGGGTACCTCGGGCTGACAACTCTGTTCTCCATGTCTGACTCCTCCATACTTTATCATTATTGAGTGATTCAAGGCTTCAACCACCAGTCCTTTCTTTTATTAACTGAACCCTTGAGATCGGGACAAGGCTTAGTGCCTAGTGGGAGGCCACACGCTACTCTTGGATTGGATGCTATATGATCACGTGATTGTGGGGCCGTCAAAAGCAGTTGGAACTCACACTGCTTTTAGGCCCGCAATCCACCACCTTATGCCACGTATCCCTTTCTCAATACCATGGTTTTGATTGTGGACCGCCCTAAAAAATTTAAAGCTCGAGCACCTTTCGACCTCGCAATGGAGCATGACCACTAATATTGCGATTTGGGATGAGGCCCTTTGATCGATGGCTCATCTCTAGCACTTTTAGATCGACGGATCAGATCTACTTCTTCTCAAATCGACGGTCGTAATGCGATTCGGGCTTCAGAGTTTTCAATTCTCAAAGTTCATTTTCCTCTAAGCAAATCCTCCAGATATAAGGATCTGACGACGTGTGGCCCTCGCAGATCGACGACTAAGATCCCTTCGGGCTTTCGGACTTCAGAAAGTTCAAATCTCAAACCGCCTCTGGCCCCACTTGCTTTTATCTGAAGCCCCAGATTTGATGACATGAGGCCCTTGCAGATTAACGACCAAGCTCCTTTCGCGTCTCCGGAATTCAAAAAAATCAAAACTCAAACTTCATTTTCCCTCAAAGTTCACAGAGTCCTACCGCATGTCCTCATTGATGGATGGTCTAGATTTACTTTGGGACTTCGACACTTCGGCGTTTCAGGACTTCGGCACTTCGGGACTTCGGCGACTTTGACA
>JASDQU010104136.1:133869-249444 GCA_032191745.1 Picea mariana | reverse complement strand
AGCTCCTTTCGCGTCTCCGGAATTCAAAAAAATCAAAACTCAAACTTCATTTTCCCTCAAAGTTCACAGAGTCCTACCGCATGTCCTCATTGATGGATGGTCTAGATTTACTTTGGGACTTCGACACTTCGGCGTTTCAGGACTTCGGCACTTCGGGACTTCGGCGACTTTGACACTTCAGGCTTCGGCCCCTAGGAACTTTGGGCTTTAGCCCTTTGGGACTTTTCGATGCATAACTCGTGCAATCCTCCGAAGTAAAATCCCCGAAACGCTTGATCTGATGACGCGTGCCCCCCCCGCAGATTGACGGTCTAGATTCACTTTGGGGCTTCGAGGCTTCGGGACTTCAGGCTTCGGCCCTTTAGGATTTTTGAATACTTGACTTCCACAATATTCCGGAGTGCCAAATCCCGAAGTGAGGGATCTACCTCCATGTTTCCCCTTGGCTTGGATGGTTCAGATTACTTCGAGAGTTCGGGCTTCGACTCTTTGGGAACTTTGCGCCCTTCTCACTTCAAATCTCCCGAAGCCCATTTCCCCGAAACCTTGGATTGTTTGCCACCTGTCCCCCTCAAGATCTACAACTCATGTTCGCTTCGGGCTTCAGACTTTTGGTCTGGTGCTTTACTTCGTGTAATTTTGAAATTTCGAATTCCCGTGAGCCACTGATCTTTCTCTCGCTCAGATCCTACGGCTGGAACTGAGACCGCTCACCTGCTAATATATCCAATCTAACGCGAGCTGCTCTGAACACTGCACTTTGACGCTTCCTGTGCAAACCACAAACTTGGATGACCCGCTGCTCTTGATAATTACATGTGATAACATTTGGCTCCACAGGGGATGGCATGCTTCACGCGAGCTACCAAGAACGCGCAATTTCAATGCCTTAGTTGTTGGGCTATGGAGTCTAGCTCGAAACTTTCATTGAAGAATACAGGAAAATAAGTACACTACTCTACTAAAAAACGAAAACAAACACATGGGCTCCAGAAGGAGCTTATTTATGTACAATCCTAGGCTAACTTATTTTTACAATGCGCTAGGTGAAAGCAGACTTCCACCATAGCCACCCAGACTGTTCAGTAACATAACTCTTCTTCTCACTACAAATGATCCACAAAAGGTAAGGGAAGTATGACAACAGAACAAAAACATGCTTTGGATCATTGGCAATATCCCTAAATGATGATAAGACGAATAATTTTGCAACCTCATGTTAGTATCTAGATACTAAATTTTCAATTTTTTCCTTGTTGCAGGAATGAGGTTATTCTCGTAGCACCGAGAAGTGTTGTTTCTGAGCACCGGTATTGGATATGCCAGAAATAGTGTTGAGATTTTAACTTACCTAGTTGGAGGGAGGTATAGGAAGGGTGGAAGTCCTTGTTCCATATGCCTTTACAGTGTTATAATGCCTTGATTCTACTTCATCGAGATAAGTTGGTCTTTTAAAATGTGTTTAAAGCTGATATTAAGTAAGGATCATTAACTGTGGATTAAAAGGCAATTTTCTGGCAAAATAAAAAATGGTATTATAAAGCCAATTTTGGCTTATATGGTCAAGTTATACACTCTCGGTTTTCTTTATAGACTTAATGATTAGTCTAGCAAATTTATTGGCCGGGAGCCAATTTCCAGCACCCCAGACCTGCAATCAACATACAAACGAATTAGCAACACAACCAACTACATGTCAAAGTCAACATGTCGAGCACAAATCAACAAACAAGTCATCAAAGCTAAGTGTGTCAAAAGAAGTTGCAGGTGTCAAAGGGTTTGATCATAAAAAATCCAAGTGTCAAGATCGTTTTCCAAAGACATCATTAAATTTCAGTGTGAAGCACTCCAGGGTTGCGACCAGGTTTTGATATCATCTTAAAGATTGCAGTCTTGGAAATGCTCTATGCTCCTCATCTCTGGACACTGATGCTGATCCAACCTTTGATCAACGCCTTGATGTAACAAAAAAGTCCGCACTTGAGAAAAAGAAATATCATCCTATTGACTATGATGCTCCAGTTTCCAATTCAGAGAAGAGTTTGCTTGGATTTGGTGCGAAAATTGGAATTGGAGTTGCAATCGTGGTTTTTGCTCTTGTCTTTACAATTGGTGATTTGCTTCCATCTAGAAGTGGAGAGAAACAAATAAAGCAGAAGGATCTCACAGCAGAGAGTATGGGGTCTGTTAAAGAAGAAAACCAATCTTTCATTGCAGAGAGGATTCATGTTTTAGCATCTTCATTCATCACATCAAAATATTCCTCATTCATGGCAAGAGTTGGAAAACCGTTTTTGGCGGATGGATATTCCATATGTGATGTGCATTGGTCTTTATAGAAATAACAAAGGCAAAGTGTTGAAAGGATTATATTCTCTGGAGATGGTTCCAGGCATTGAATCAACTAGTAAGCCTAGCCCTTACCACACCATTGCTTTCCAGGACCATGCAGATGCTAGAAACTTCTCCTATATCCTTCAATCACATTATAATGACCTTGGAGATGCCAGTGTCCATGTTATTCCACTCTCTAGTAAGGAATTTTACGAAGAATCCATGTCAACAGCCTTCAGGGTGAGTGTTATAAAAAAGGGTGAGCTTCGACTTCATATTGGGCAGCCTGTTGAGGGAGTAGAAAGCATAATAATCAAGATCGAGAGTGCTATATACAGTGAGAAGAATATCGACAACCAAGCACCTAACATTGATTCCTTTCATGATTTTGGCAATAGAACTTTCAGTCCTGCATAGCATACAAAACAGTCAGATCGAGATTTCATTACAAATTCCATCATGCCAAAGAGTGTTGAAAAAGAAAATCCTTCAAATATATTCTGAAAGGATAGCACATTCGGCCCATTTGATTACAATTAAATGGAGATGCATTCTCTCAAAATAATTTTTGAACTGGGGTTCGTGGTCTGAAGTTTGAACCTCAGTTTGTTTTTCAAAGAATACAATTATCTTCCATAATGGAAACCATCGGCAAGCAAGTGGCCATACCTATGAGCAGGAAGCGATCTTGCACGAATTCTCCACAGGCGTATTGAAGGATCTCAAACCCAACGCTTCAGAAAATCTTATCCAAATTCTATTAGAAAATCCGTTCCATTACTCGAGATTTCAAGGAGCGTCGATCATCAGTCAAATATCAACCCTAGATTCCAGGGCATGAGTTGTGCACTTCGTTCTAGATTCGAGCATAGATGGCAGCCAGGGAAGCAGATTATACAAATCTCCTAGGTACAGTTGACAACCAGGTGGCAGGGCAGATGGCAATCAGAGATATCATTTCCAGATTTTCAGCAGGAAAATCAATTAGATCCAGATTTTAAGGCATTATCAATGAGACATTCCAATACTCTAGGCATCATTCAATCCCTTCAATGAACAGGTGGCAGAGTATGAATTAAAGGTAGTTAATTTCAAAATTTAAAGGAGGATTGGCTCCAGATTTTTGGGCATAAAGTTAGTAGTCAATTGGAGAAAATCCAGATTCGATTTCATCTTCTTTATGATTTGGATTTGTTGATAGGATTACTTTCCTAAAGATATGTAATAACTAGAAGATTATAAATTGAAGGAGGTTGTAATAGGAAAGGAGGAGGAGGGGGGCCCGTGAGGGTAAGGCTGAGAAGATATTGATGAAATAACATCCAGTCTAAGTTATTAGAGGCCTGAAGGCATTGTATTTCTGTAATCGCTTCTGACATTGGGGATATATGACATTTGTTTTATCAGATTGTGATTTTCTTGTCTAAACACTATTTTTCCATCTTCCTTGTTTTACATTCTGTCTTTCTTCTTACTTGAACGAATTATAGACATTGAGAATCAATGGTTGCTTATGGAATCTTGTGTGTTTTGTTTCAAGTACCGTTGCATCCATTTGATGAAGAGAATCTTGGTTTGATGAGGTGTTCTACTTTTCATTTATTCCCTATTCTTTTACCTATTTACATATAAACGTCTTATCTGATATACATTTTGATTGCCTCCGATCAACAGGGTGTTTACTTGACTCCATGCCCAATGGTGTTTTTATTGATCGGCATTTAGCCCGTTTCTCTTTTTCTTTCTCTCCCCATCTACCTAATCCACCTTCTTTCGAAACCCAAACACATCCTTATTTATAAAATCATTGCAATAACTAAAGATGTGCTAGGCTTGACCCTATAACAGTCTAGGGACGACTTCTAGCACTAACAACTCCAATGCTTTTGGAAAACACAGTTCCATATACAACCTAGCAGGGTCATAAAATTTATAATCAGGCATGCTCAACTGGTAAGAAATTACCTCGTGTACTTCATTATTGCTCACCTGTCGTTTGATGTTCTCAGAGTGTACAGGTGGGTGGAGTACTGATGCAGGTTGGCAAAGCCCAAGTGATATTTGCTCATTTACAGGTTCTAGACAGGAGGTAAGATGCACATTTAGCTCTTCCATTTCTCCTTCATGGCTCTCCCAAGGATAAAATCCATAGTCATCATAAACAGGAACCATGGAAAAGCTGTGATCTTCGTCATCTGTGCTGGGATATTCATCAAAAGTTGGTTGTTCATGGTTAGTGTTTGAAATCACTTCTCCATCATAAGCAAGGCTGCCAAAAACATATGTTTCAAGGACCGGAACATCCTCTGCATTTTCTTCATAAGAGCGGCAAGCAAAATTTGCCTTCAATTCCTCTATTCTTGTAGAAAATGATTTTACTAGTTTTGTCAATTGATCCAAGGTATAGCCTTCATTATCACGGCTTTCGCAAGAACCAACTATATCCTGAACACCATCTCCATACTCCTCACAACAATTATGACAAATTAACTCAAAGGAATAATACTTTTGACAGTGCCTATTGAAAACTGCATGAAATTCTCCCAGGGAGGAAATGCTAGTAGGGGGAAAGGAGTGATACCACTCACGAGCATCTCCATCTAATGAGAACATGAACATCTTCATCAATATATCCTCATGATGTATTTCCCACTAATGCATGAGTTCATGAAACTCAAGGAGATGCTCTAAGAGGTTGTCATCTCTATGTTCTTTAAATCTGAGCAAAAAATCACCCCACTCATCTATGGTAGGCACAACATTTGGAAACTTGGAACAACAAAGAAATTAAAAGGAGCAAACCTTCAAGCCAAAATGGCTTCCATCTAAAAATATGACTTCTTAAAACTGTGGAGTCGTCATTGGATTCTTTAAACATGGAGTCGCCAGGCGAATGATATGCAGTCTGAAAGTGTCTGGTCTTTGTTCACCATCAAAGACCAGATCTGGTCATTATCGTTCTCCCAAGGAGATTTTCAATCTAGGACAATAGCTAAAATCCTTCTTGAGAAAGCTTTCCTTTCTGATAATTTTCTCTGGGTCAGCTTCAGGTGTTGCTAGAGGCAGTGGTGGAGTAGACCTCGTGTGTTTGCCTTTCGGAGCCACAACTGAAACAATGGAGTCGCCAGGTGCAACTTGCAATCTTCAAGGTACTGATTTCTAATGCACCTTCAGAATCAAAATTTCTTTGTTGTTCTTACCCAGGGAAATGTCTTCAATTCGTTCCCCAACAACGATGCCAAGAATGTTAGCACTGAGAGTCACCCTCATATTGCGGGAGGATAATCCCAATACCCATCAGAAAGTTTGTGGATTAAAAGGGTGTGAGTGGGTGAGTCAGCAAGACTTTAAAGAAAGGAAAGAGAATGAATATCACTACAGATCAGTGACAGGTCATTGGGCTATGGAGTCATAGACAGTCTACTGAATGAAGGCATTTAAGCTCCCTATAAGACAAAAGTATTTAAGTGGTGACAAGAAAGAGAAAGATAGAAAGTGTTTGAATGATAAACCATAAAAAAGGGCAAGATGACCGCAGATCCTCCACCGCCTCAGGAATCTTGAAATCAGAGGGTTTACAATGATCCAGACAAGAAGAAAAACAGAGAATGTCTGTTGAACCATGAAAGATGGGCATGATGATAACAGATCCTCCATCGCCTCATGAATCCATAAATCAAAGAGATTACATCCAGACAAGAAAGAGAAACATAAATGTTTGTTGAACCATGACAGATGGGCATGACGACAAGAGATCCTCCATCGCCTCAGGAATCCAGAAATCAGAGAGATTATATCCAGACAAGAAATAGAAACATCAATGTCTGTTGAACCATGATAGATGGGCATGCTGGCAATAGATCCTCCATCACCTCGGGCATCCATAAATCAAAGAGATTACATCCAGAAAAGAATGAAGCAAGAAATGAAAACTAAGAATATGGTGTGATATAACAACTTAAAGGAATCTTCATTAACATAACAATTTACAAACCAGGCCCTTAGGCTTACAACAAAAACACAATCATAACGATTCTCAAAGCTTCCCCCCAGTTTGGGCCAAAACTCCCCCCTCCTAAAATCTAAACTGATCTATTTTATATCGGCTCAGTTCACCTCTGCCAGGAGTGTGATCTGGCCATTTCGTTCAAAGCTTTGAGTCTGAGCAGTCTTCTCTTGGACTGTGCATGTATCCTCTGTCAGACATGAGCTCAGATTGGCATGGGTCTGCAGGAAAATCCGTCCACAGGGGTACCTCGGATTGACATCTCTATTCTCCATGGATGACTCCTCCATACTTTCTAATTACTGAGTGAGTTGAGGCTTCAACCATAGTCCTTTCTTTTATTAACTGAACCCTCGATATCGGGACGAGGCTTAGTGCCTAGGGGGCGACCACCCGCTGCTCTCAGATTGGATGCTATATGAGCATGTGATTGCGGGGCCGTCAAAAGCGGTTGGAACTCACACCGCTTTTGGGCCTGCAATCCACCATCTTCTGCCACGTATCCCTTTCTCAATACCATGGTTCTTATTGCGGCCCGCCCTAAAAAATTTAAAGCTCGAGCACCTTCCGACCCCGCAATGGAGCGTGACCATTGATCTTGCGATATGGGATGAGGCCCTTTGATCAACGACTCAACTCTAACGCTTTTAGATCGACGGATCGGATCTACTTCTTCTCAAATCGATGGTCGCGATGTGATTCAAGCTTTGGAGTTTTCAATTCTCAAACTTCATTTTCCTCTAAGCAAATCCTCTGGAGCTAAGGATCTGACGACACGTGGCCCTCGCAAATCGACGGCTGAGATCCCTTCGGGATTTCGGACTTCTGAAAGTTCAAATCTCAAACCTCCTCTGGCCCCACTTGCTTTTATCCTAAGCCCCAGATCTGATGACACGTGGTCCTCGCAAATCGACGACCGGGATCTTTTTGGGTCTCTGAACTTCGGAGAACTCAAAACTCAAACTTCATTTGCCCTTGAAGTTCGTGGACTCCTGCCGCATGTCCTCGTTGATGGATGGTCCAGATTTACTTCGGGACTTCGACGTTTCGGGACTTCGACACTTTGGTGCTTCGGGACTTTGACACTTTGGGACTTCGACACTTCAGGACTTCGATGCTTCGGGACTTCAGCACTTCGGTGACTTTGACACTTTGGGACTTCGAGCTTGGACCCCTCGGGATTTCAATATTCGGCCCTTTGAGACTTTTCGATGCACAACTCGCGCAATCCTCCGAAGTAAAATCCCCAAAACCCTTGATTTGATGACGCATGGCCCCCCGCAGATCGACAGTCCATATTCAGTTCGGGCCTTTCGCACTTCAGGGCTTCGACACATCAGGACTTCGGGCTTCGGCCCTTTGGGATTTTTGAATACTTGACTTCCACAATCTTCCAGAGCGTCGAATCCTGAAGTGGGGGATCTACCTCCACTTGTCCCCTTGGCTTGGATGGTTCAGATTACTTCGGGAGTTCGGGCTTCGGCTCTTTGGGAACTTTGTGCCCTTCTCACTTCAAATCTCCCGAAGTTCATTTCCCCGAAACCTCGGATCGGTTGCCACCTGTCCCTCTCAAGATCTATGACTCATGTTCGCTTCGGGCTTCGGGGCTTCGAACTTTTGGTCTGGTGCTTTACTTCGTGCAATTTTGAAATTCCAAATTCCCGTGAGCCACTGATCTTTCTCTCGCTAAGATCCTATGGCTGGAACTGAGCCTGCTCGCCTGCTAATAAATCCAATTCGATGTGAGCTGCTCTGAACACTGCGCTTTGACGCTTCCTATGCAGACCACAAACTTGGACAACCTGTTGCCCTTGACAATTATATGTGATAACATTTCCAATGCTCATCAATCCAACAGTGACAGGGGAAAAAAGGGATATGGACCGAGATCAGAACTGAAGAGGGGATGCCATTTTCATGATTGAAATCTGGGGTCCAACGATTGAGATACATACTTATGGATCCCATGAAATATGGGCCACTTCAAAAAATCAAGTTCTTATCTTCTTTAATTTCAAACAAAAACACAAAAGATCTCTTACCATAGAAAGAGGATGAGACTTGACCTTTGATGAGAGGTTTCCATCTCTGATCTACCCAATCGGCGATGGCCAAATCCTTGTAAATTTCCTAACAAGGCCATTTGTTGCAAATCTGAGTGCCAAATTCCCGGAAGAGTTGGCATGTATGGGGACCTTGAGGATCTCGTCCAACTTCTTAACAAATTTTGGCGAAGAAGCCTTTGAAGAGCTTGGTGTCAAGGCAACCAACACACGAAAGGCTTCAATGTCCCGGAGGGGAGAAACATGATCCACCTATAGAGGTCGTCGCCATGACTCAATCTAGGGTTTGAGACAGATGCGAGAGGATTGTTGTTAGGTAGCTAGAGAGGAAGTGGGAGGGTCTAGAGGGCCCATAATGAAAATAGTGGAGGCCATTCAATGTAAGGTGGACTAGGTCCACTATATTATTAAATAAGGTCCACTATGATAGTTATATATAATAAATGTAAGAACAATCCTCTTACATTTATTATATCTAACTACCCATTTATTATATCTAACTACCATAGTGGATCTTATTTAATAATATAGTGAACCTAGTCCACCTTACATTGAATGGCCTCCACTATTATTATTATGGGCCCTCTGAGCCCCTCCACTACCTCTCTAGCTACCTAAGCCGCCCCCACTACCTCTCTAGCTCTGATACCACTTGTTAAGATCATGAATACAAAATACCACAATCGTACCAAAGATATCTAAATACAAAAGCACCACAATAGATATAGAAGAACAATATGAAAAATCTCTTTTATTACTATCAAACCCTTAGGGTAGGGCAACACCATACAATGGATCCTATTATGGAAGGGATCATCTCCTGCTCACTTGCCTCTTCGAGGGGACATCCTCCTATTGAGCTACAACTCACAATATAATACTTATATTCTCCCCCCATTACATTGTTTGAACCCCTTTATATAGTGCCACCATCACCTAAGAACATTCTGGAGGATGAATCTTCTAGAAATAGAACCTTCTAAGAAGTCATCTTACATTTATTATATCTAATTACCCATTTATTATATCTAACTACCATAGTGGGCCTTATTTAATAATATAGTGGACCTAGTCCACCTTACATTGAATGACCTCCACTATTATCATTATGGGCCCTCTGGCCCCCCCCAATACCTCTCTAGCTACATAACATTCCATCCCCCTTATGAAAGCATTGTCCTCAACGTTTGTTGTACAACCATATACCAGGGTGCCATGGATAAGTGTGGACCATAGTGCTGAAGTAGACTAGAGAACTAGGGTCCCATTGAGAAATTGAAGCCACCATGCTGAAGTAGTCCAACTGCCATTGTAAACCAGGGTCCCATGTCCAATTGCTCATGTGAACTCCACATAGAAGATATCGGCACCCAATAAACAACTGAAAATGATGCTCCCAATAATGACACATATCACGTGGATCCAAATAAGAATATCCATCCACATAGTGGGAAATAGTCAAAGCTGAATTTGGAAGGAACAATACCATTGTAGAATATGCAGGCTGGACACTGGTAATCATAACTAGCTCCTAATGTGTCACATCGATGTGCTCTACAAAAGGTGGAGTAGAGTCATCAAATACAAGATGGAAGTGGTTGCCATCCCAGAAATGACAACTATTCATATACCAATAATCACAATCGGCCTCAAAATCATACCAAACATATATTTATTGATTATATTAATCCATGATGTTTGCCATAAGAAGTCTCTCCTGCATAATATCCAATGAGTCTTGAATACTACGAAAACTATGATTGAGACCATCTGCAAGGTTATGCAATCTGTCATGTAATGTGCCATACAATGTGTCATACAATTGAGCTTTGAATGCTTCAGTGATTTGTAGAATTTCTTCAACGGTTTGAGAGGAAATAGCCATTGGAAACACCACATAAAATATACCAAAAGAAATCTCTTAAAATAGTTTATTTAGTGGCATTGATTTGGTAACAATATGAGCACTCTATGAAAAGTTATGAACTATGCAGTCCCACCGCCATCACGGAAAACTCAAAAAAATAGATGATTTTAAATCAGCGATATCTTCACTTCCAGTGCTCCGATTTGGACGTTTTTTTTTTTGAAAATGGGTGAAATTGTGAGAGGAACTCAGATCTGAAATTTGTTTTGAAATAGTCAGCCTTAGATGCTACATAAATTATAAAAATCACTCGGTTGTCTGCGAAAAAAAAAAACCCTGAATATTGCAATTTTTTTTTTAACTTGGGTGTTTTTATGAGAGGAACTCAGATCTACAACCAGTTCTTTCAAATTTTGCACCAAAACATACATAAATCGTCCATAATGTCGCAACCCTCTTTTTTTTTTTTTTTCTTCCGAAAACATAAATATGCAAAAAATAAAAATATTTGCCCACACTTCCTGCCAAGGAAAGTGCTCTGATACCACTTGTTAAGAACCAAAGACTTGAATACAAAAACACCACAATAAATATAGAAGAACAATATGAAAAATCTATTTTATTACTATCAAACCCTTAGGGTAGGGCAACACCATACAATGGATCCTATTATGGAAGGGATCCTTTCATGTTCACTTGCCTCTTCGAGGGGACATCCTCCTATTGAGCTACAACTCACAATACAATAATTCCATTCCTCCCCTGTTACATTGCTTGAACCCCTTTATATAGTGCTACCATCACCTAAGAACATTCTTGAGGAAGAATTTTCTAGAAGTAGAACCTAAGTCAATGGGTGGTTGGGGCCTTAGGAACTTGCCTTTCTTCTACAGGGCGCTCTCGGCCAACACTTTCTGGAGAATTCTTATGAAACCCAACCTCTGGAGCAAGGTAATCAAAGCAAAGTATTTTCCAACTCTTCCGATGCACCTCTGGATTAGATCTGCTTCGGACCGACCCACCAGTGGCTCTCTAACTTGGAAACACCTCTCAAAGCCCCTTCCGATCATACTCCAATGGATATCGTGGAACCCGGGCAATGGACACCTGATAGAAGTGGGCAGAGACTGCATTTTAGGCCTGGGTAGACATGCCCTGCTCTCATCTTCTCTGTTGGCGCACTTACACCGCAAAAGATTATATTTCTTACACCATTTCATATCTTCGTCCAGTGGAGGACTACTCGGTGATCACTGGCTCAGCGGCGAGGAATTACAACTGGAATCTGATTTATTTAGTGAATGGGAAGGCTACACACAGTCGCTGAAGGATGCGGGCATCCGTTTACAAGAAAGGTCGGATACCCTTCTGTGGACTGGAGGGGACCAATCGGGCTCTCTCACGGCTAAAAATGTTTATCTTGCTCTAGCAAGGAATTACTGGACTCAAGATAATACTAGAGGGCGTCAACAGATTTGGAAGGCTGAATGCCCTGTCAAGCTAAAGCTTTTCTTTTGGTTACTAATTGAGAATAAAATTCTGGTGTGGATGAACCTACAGGCCCGTGGATGGGAGGGGCCTAGCCGCTGCTACCTCTACAATCAATAGAGCGAGACTATATCACACATCTTCATCACTTGCTCATTCATTCGAGCAGTGTGGTAGATTCTTGATCCATCGCAACTGCTCTACACGACATGGTCAGGATCCAGCGTTCTCGACTGCTTTCAGAACTAGATCGGTGTCACTAAAAAACTTGCTCTGCTGCTAGTCTACCTCGTTTGGCAGGTTTGGAAGGCCAGGAACTCTGCTCTTTTCGATGGGAAGTCACCTTCAGTGCATAATGTGGCTAATATCATTCTAATTAAGGCGAATCTACAGAAGATACAGTCATCGAATTTACCACAGCGCCGACTCCATTTTGTTGTTCCTCTAGATAGGGCTGTCGCTTGGTTTGACGGAGCCTCTCAACAAAATGGTTCTCTCTGTGGAGCGGGAGGTAAAATCATGCTTAACACTCACACGTTCTTTCGCTGGACTATAAATTGTGGGAAAGGATCAAACATGAAGGCAGAACTTTTGGGGGCTTGGGCGTCTCTCAACCTGGCAAGCCGTCTGCACATCGACGAGCTTTTTCTCCTGGGAGACTCTAAAATTATTATTGATTGGCTGAGGGGTCAAGCCGACTTCAATGTGGCCGCACTCGAAAGTTGGAAAGAGAGAACCAAAGAAGCCACTCGTTGTTTTAGAAAACTCTCTGTCACACACATCTTTAGAGAGGAAAATAGCGAGGCATATACCCTCTCTAAAAAAGCTTTGTATTTTCCCCCGGGCCATTTATGATTTACAAAGTGGGAGGATGGCAATGAAGGGCCAACCATCAAAATCAATATGTGATCTGCCACATTGGGTTTGTTCTTGCTGCCTATCTTTTGATCAAATAGCTGATCCTCAGTTGTGATTGAGGCTTCGGTTTTGCCTGTTTTGTCTGTTCTATATCGATCCACCAACTTAGTTCTCCCTTAGGCTCTATTTGCGGAGGAAGTTTTTGTATATATTTATATCCTTTTGAATATAAAGAGTATTTTTCTTGTGGAAAAAAAGTCCTCTTACATTTATTATATCTACCTACCCATTTATTATATCTAACTACCATAGTGGACATTATTTAATAATATAATGGACCTAGTCCACCTTACATTGAATGACCTCCAATATTATCATTATGGACCCTCTGGCTCCCTCACTACCTCTCTAGCTACCTAACAATTGTAATCACGAGAGAAAATCACAGAAAAGTGACAAATAATATTACAAAGTTATTATTAATATTAATTTACATACTTTCCAAAATAAAATCCAAATATAAATTTCTCATAGAAATAATTTGAAATTAAAAATTGAGTTATATTGTTATTTCCTTATATTATTCTTTTATTTCTTTTTTCTCGTTTTAAAATTAATCACAGAAAAGTCACCAATAATATTACAAAGTTATTATTAATATTAATTTACATACTTTCAAAAATAAAATCCAAATATAAATTTCTCATAGAAATAATTTGAAATTAAAAATTAAGTTATATTGTTATTTCCTTATATTATTCTTTTATTTCTTTTTTCTCGTTTTAAAATTAAACATGGAATGTTTATTCATAATTCCTAATATATGTAGGATTAAAGATTAAGTTGTATTGTTATTTCCTTATATTACTTTTTTATTTTTTTTTCTTGTTTTAAAATTAGACATTGAAAGTTTATTCACAATTCCTAATATATGTAGGTGGTACATATTGTCCACTCAAGGATAAGAGAACTTTAATTTTGTTTTTCTCCGTAAAATTAGACATTGAAAGTTTATTAATAATTCCTAATATATGTAGGTGATACATATTGTCCACTAAAGGATAAGAGAACTTTAACTTTGTTTTTCTCCGTATAATACAGGGGAAAATCAATAGGAATAAACAAAAACTCAAGATAAACCTTTTACATCTCAAAAGATTTCGGAGTAAGAGATATAATTTTCTATTATTCTATTATACTATTTTTGTTATATATATATATATATAAATTTAATCATTTTCATTTATCATAATATTATATATATATATATATATATATATATATATATATATATTATGAGTTCACAAATTTAAATCTAGAGGGGTAGGGTATGTATATCTTCATAGATTTTATTAGTCAAATTGTGGGTCCCTTGTTCCACAAATAGGGGGGGCTCATACACCAATTTGGTGTGGTGGCTTGGCCATGACCTTAAAAATAGATTATTATTATTATTATTATATTTAACGAATAGGTCTAATGGTTAAGAACAAGTGTTTCCTCCTTGAAAATCACACAAGTTTAAATTTAGAAAAAGGTAAGATATGTATACTTTCATAAATTTTAGTAAACTTTCCCATAATTATATGAAAAATAATAAAGTACATTTTAACATAAAATAATAATATATTACAAACATACAACTTATAATATTAAGATCATCATTAAATTGAAATTATTAATAATATTTGAATTAAAATTGTTATGACATTAAAATTGTTTATATGTTAATATTTAATTTTTTTTTTTTAATTTAGGGGTTTGTATGTTAAAGTTTGTTTCTTATTCGCCATATTGTGCATAGTGCTTGCCATTCTTATTTATGTGAAATTATATCTAATACACACCCAATAGATACATAATTAAGAAAGTATCAATATGGATTATCATCTTGGAAATGTCATTATACCCAATAGATACATAATTAAGAAAGTATCAATGGGATTATCATATTGGATATGCCATTATAAGAAGAGCTTGCAAATATTATATAGACATCATATTATAAAAACTACTTTTTATTTATTGTTGTGGACAATGTAGAGAGATTGGTGAAGAGTTATGACTCCAACTTTATATTAAGATATTTATAAAACAAGAGTTGTATAGCAGCTTAGTCCCTGTTTAACAAGACGATCTTATACACCAATTTGATATCTAGCTTGGTTGAAATCTTAAAAATAAATTATTATTATTATTATAAGTATTTAGATAAATGATTATTAATTAGTAAATAGAAGTTAATACACATTTTAAAATTTAAAATGTATTTATTTTATTTAATTTTTAATTAAAAATAATAATAATCAAAATCTTTAAAATGAATTATTCATGAGGTATACTGAAGTAAATTTTAAAAATTAAATAAACAATTATTTAAAAAATAAAATTGAAATTAAAAAACAAAATTAATATATATATATATATATATATATATAATGTTTGGAGGAATCAACAACTAGTTGGGCACGTGCTCGCGTTACAGGTGGCCGTGGAGGAATCAACAACTAGTTGGGCACATGCTCGCACTACACGTGGCCGTGGAGGAATCAACAACAAGTTGGGCACGTGCTCGCGTTACACGTGGTCGTGTTATCCAACTGCTACCACTATAACCTCCAGGTGTGCCCCCGAGGCCCCATACGCGGCACACATTGTAAGTGAAACCTCATGGAATTTCATTTTCACGGCACTTGCCAATTGAGCTGCCCCCCCCGGGGGCAAAAAAATATGTTTTAACTTTAAAAAAAATAAAAAATTTATAAAATCAAAATTTTAAAATTTTAAAATTTTAAAACATTTAAAAAATACAAAATAAAAATAAAAAAATTGCGGGATGAATATCATTACATATTCACGACGAGCCTATGTCGTACCCGACTGGCCATTCCAGTGATTAGATTGACAGTATACCACGACGAGCCTATGTCGTACCCAACTCGTCATTCCGGTGATTAGACTGACAGTATACCAATGACCAAGGGTCCACCAACCATACCATACACATTCGTATCATGCCAGCTTTATGATTTTTTACCTGCGCGCGTGATAGATATAATAAATGTAGAGGGTAAGACATTAACAAGAGATAAGATTTCTGCAAGGTATTAATAAATACAGGTAAACAATATGTTCTCCATTCTTTGTCAAATTGTCAAATCCATTAATTGTATAATTAATTTTATACATTGAATGACGTGAAGCCTGCAATAACACTTCAAAGTTATCAGCCAATTAAATTTTAGAAAAATATTTTTTATTATTATTAAAAAAAATACATATTTAATTTCTTATGTTACACATTGGATATAACACATAAATTTAAAGTCAGCCATAAATTAGTACATAGTCAAAGGACAACTCATTGCTATAGTCCCATGCCTAGGGACTAATAAGATTTTCATTTTTATAAGGGAAAGAGGTTTGAACTTAGTATTTTTTCATAAAGTGTAAAGACTTTGTTAATTGATTTGATTATAAGATGATATTTTATTTTTGATATGTTTGAGTAAAAACTTTTTTTATAAACTTTTTTAAGGTAATAATGTTTAGGGGAATTTTTAGGTATTTTTTCTCGTTTTAAGGATGGTATTTAGGTTAAACCGTAAATTCTTTAGGGCTCAAAGTTGTTACAATAATATAATCTTTATGAGTTCAACATGTCACTTTACGAGAATAGAAATTGGGTGAGGAGGATAACACTCCATCGCACAACCATTCAAATTAGACTCAATAAACAAAGAGTTTTCATCAATTTATATAAATAAATAAATATAATTTTAAGGTCGCAACCAAGCTAAACATCAAATTGATGTATGAAACCCCTTGTTTGTGGGACAATGAACAAGCTAAACATCAAATTATTTTAATTAAAGATTATAAATGAACCTTGGTATTGGAGAACAATGATGGACAATGTAGGGATGCAAACACACCTTTTAGTCCTTCGGGACCTTCGAGCACGATTTCAATAGGGTGGCTCGTTCAACGCCTTACCATGGCGTTACTCTACAGTTGAGTTAAAATGGCCCCATCATATATTAATGAGTGAGTCTATTACGAAAAACGGAGAATGGATAACCTGACATATTATAACTTACGAGAAAAAAGCAAAAACAATAAACACCACGTACACTTCATAGATCGTCCCTTAGTTGGAATGTAATTTTATGTTGGATAGAACTAAACTCTTAATGTACTTAAAGGTACCCTATGTTTTCTATAGAAAAATATAATTGCTACGTCCATAAATATTTATAACGTAATTATGGGTTACATAAAGGAACTAGTTACATAAATTTATAACTCTCGCTGCTCAAAAGTTACATTCCTTACACTTTCATTGATTTGAAAGAGGGTTTCTGCTACCTGGGCTATAGGCTGAGGCCGAGGGCCTCCACACCTGCTGATTGGAGCTGACTCGTGGCGATGTTTGAAAGAAAGATATATTTCTGGGGCAACAAGTGGCTGTCCCTGGGGGGACGATTCATTCTTGTCAAATCCATGTTGGAAGGGCTGGCTGTCTACTGGATGTCCCTAGAGCGGATTCCAAATAAAATTATTATTCTTATTCGCAGACTTTCTTGCAACTTCATATGGAATGATCGCGTTGACAGTCATCGATTCCACCTTTGCAACTGGCAATCTATCTACAAACCCCGTAAGGCTGGAGGATGGGGTTTAAAGAACCTGACTACTTTCAACACTGCTTTATTAGCCTGTTCCTTTTGGAGAGGTGTTTCACATTGCAGCATTTGGCAGAAAGTTGTTTCTGACAAGTATCTTGACTCCCTACCTCCCCATCTCTGGTTGAGAAGACCTTCTCTTGTGCAGCAACGTGCCTCTCCCTTCTGGAAGGGACTCTTGTCTGCGTCTCCTGTGGTCCTACACTGGCTTCGTTGGAAGCCTGGCAATGGTACTGAGATCCTCCTCRGGAAGGATAAGATCCTTGGGTTGGAGAACCTCTCCTTACTCTCGCCAGCCCTCAGATCCTTTCTTGCTCAAAAGGGTCTAGGYTGCCTGGCTCAGATCAAAGTGTCTACAAACTCGGGTTTTCTAAGGGACCGCTGGATCACTAGCAATGAACTTCTGCTTCCCTTACCGCTGGATAGGGAATGGAACAGCTACACCCATGCTCTTAGTGCGGCTGGAATCTCACTCCTAGACTGCCCGGACCTTCTACTGTGGGCTGAGGGTGATGGATCGGGCTTCCTCACTGTCAAAAACGCCTACACAGCTCTCTTCAACATAATTGATTGCAGTGATGTGCTCCCATGGATCAACTCCATCTGGCACTGGTCCGTTCCACTCAAGATTAAATTTTTTATTTGGCTGTGTATAAAGGAGAGACCGCTCACCTRGGAGGCACTTCAAAAAAGGGGTTGGCAGGGGCCTGGCCGTTGCCCTCTGTGCAACTCAGCTACCGAAAACTTAAGCCACTTACTGATACATTGCAATTTCTCTGTGAATCTTTGGTCTATTATCCTTCAACATTGGTCTCCTTCACTTACATGGAAAGAAGACTCCGTCTCTGAGTGTTTTGCTGCCTGGCAAAAACACAAGACTGCCCCTTTTTCACTGGATGCCATTGTATGCTGGTGGATATGGATAGAAAGGAACCRGTTGCTTTTCGAAGGGYGRCCTCCATCCTACCACTCAATTCTTCATAGGATCCACACCAACTTCATCTGGCAGCCGACCTCCCAGAAGCTGATCCTCACAAAAGCCATAGATTTCCACCTGATGGATGGCACCACGCTCATTTGTTTCGACGGTGCAGCTCTGCAGAGCGGCCTCTGCTGTGGGGCAGGGGGCACACTGAAAAAACACCAGTCCAGGACTACCTACTGGTTCCTAAATTGTGGAGCGGGATCAAACAATAAAGCAGAGCTAATGGGCCTCTGGGTTTCCCTTTCCCTCTCATTTTTCTGGTCTTTAGACCACCTCTGCGTTTTGGGAGACTCGAAACTAATTATAGATTGGATCAATCAGGCCAGCAAACTTCATTCTGTCCAATTGGAGGGTTGGAAGCGTGAAACGAGGATGTTAGCCAACAAGTTCACTGATATCCAATTCTGGCACATTCACAGGGTTCACAATCAGGTAGCGGATTCCCTATCAAAGAGGGCTCTCAATGACGTTATTGGAAGGCTCTCAGTTTTCCACAGTGCAAATGGAATGGAGAGTCCTATCTCCACCTATAACCTCTTTGAAGATTAATATTCTCTTCATAGCTATCGTGGATTAAATCTTTGGTACCACCGCTGCACCACAGTCCGGTCACTGCTCTGTTTTTTTTTCATTCTGTTCACGGCCTCTCCCACAGATCTCGCCCAGTCATCTGATTATGGATGAGTGAAGCCCAGTTAGAAAAGGCGACCTCTTTCAAGCGTTTCTGTTATAATCTGCGAGACTGTAACACCGTTCCAACAGCATTCTCTTTCGCTGTATTGGCAACTGTTTTTATAGCGCCTGTACCTACATCAATTTTACCATATTTGCAACTGAATTTTGTAAATGATTTATACCTAATATAAATCGAGTCAATTTTTTTATGGAAAAAAAAAGGAACTAGTGTAAACATTACACTATTGTTTTATTATCGTTGAACGATGGGATGGAGTGCAAGATTGTCTTCTCCTAGGGCTAGGGCTTTGCCCCATTCGCATTATGCTGTTCATATCTTTCCATAACATCTCTTTCTCATTTAAAACTTGACACTAGACATTAGGGAGGATTTTTTTTTTAATCTATGAATATGTTTAATAGAGTGTTAATATACATAAATATTTTTGTTTCTTCTTATTTAGGATCACCTTTAGTTAGGTAAGAAGTGGCTTTTCAAGCATGAAGGATATAGTTGCTCCCCCAATCTAGAGAGATTGGTTAAATCCTTCAAGAAGGCTCTATTATCTCTTACATTGTTCATCCTTTTCAACCTATGCATGACTTCATCATCGAAAATGCAACATCATCTTTGAAGATTTCCCTTAGATAGGGAGTTGTAGATCAAGTTGTACTACTCAAGGATCATGATTTGATATGCCATTTCAACGACTTATGGCCTCAACTCCCAAATCTTCATAACGAGATTTCCTAGGTATGGGAACCCTTTGATTTTCATGAAGAAGCTTTCATTTATATATGTGCTTGAAAGTTCTTCATAGTAGAGTTTAATTATATAGAAGACAAAGAAAGACGTCTCCACTTTGGAGTATGTTTTATGGGTTATGTAAGCTTGTGCATGAAGCCTGGTCCCCTTTCTATTTCCCTTCCAATATGCTTTAACTTCAACACGAACATGGGTCAATCTTTCCACCTTTCAGGATCTGAGTCTCTAGCATCTATCAATTAAAATGTTTTGGGAAGTTTCATTTCTACTCCCCATAAACTTGTAACATATATATTACAACCTTTGTTAGGTTCTTTGTAGAAGTGGGCTTTGCAAATGGCTTGTTAGATGATATCTTAATTGAGGAGCTTCTTCCAACAAGGTGAAAAACTTTGATGATATACTTATCTATATCAAATCATGGCAGGAGCACTTTAAACATGTGGATAAAGTCCTACAAATTCATGGGAACAATCAATTGTATGTAAAAAGATCCAAATGTGCTTTTGGGAAACAAGAAGTAGAGTATTTGGGTCATGTTGTTTCAAGGGAAGGGGTTAAGGTGGACCCTCAAAAGATCCAAGCTATTACAAAATGGCCTATTCCTAAGAATATCAAGAGTCTTAGAGGATTTTGGGGTCTTACAAGATATTATCATAAATTTGTTAAGAATTATGCACACATTGCAAGCCTACTCACATGTCTCTTAAAGAAAAATTCATTTGTATGGAAAGAAGAGGCTATCTTGGCATTCTCACTCTTAAAGGATTCCATGTCTTCTATACCAGTATTGATAACACTTGATTTTGGTAAAATGTTCATAGTTGAATGTGATGCATCAGGACAAGGAATTGGAGCAATATTGACACAAGAAGGGAGGCCAATGGTCTTTGAAAGTAAACAATTCAAGGGAAATGACTTGGTGAAATATACACATGAAAAATAAATGGCAACAATTTTACATGCAATAAAAAAAAATGGTGACAATATCTCATTGGGTGGAAAAAATGCAAGGGTTTGATTTTGAAATAATCTACAAAATGGGGAAGGACAATGTGATAGTAGATGCCCTTTCCAGAATAGAAGAAGCATCGAGTTTATATTTCATTACATCTTCCATTCCTGCATGGTTGGAAGAAGCTCACCGTGAATGACAAAATGACAATATCACTAGACATAAAATACAATGTATAAAGGAAGGGATGAACTTTATGAAACATTGGGAGTGGAAGAGAGATATCCTTTGCTACAAGGGTAGAATATTGTTATCCCTCGAAAAAAGTTGAGGCAACAAATATTATGGGAGTCTCATGACTCTCCGATGCTGCGACATTCGGGGTTCCTTAAAATATATCAAAGAATCAAATTTTTTTTTTGGGGAAAGGAATGAAGAAACATATACAACAAATTGTGAGAGAATTTAGGTTTGCCAAACAAATAAAGGGGATACAATAAAAGCTCCAGGTTTACTTCATCCTTTACACATACCTAATCAAAGATGGGAAGATATATAAATGGATTTCACTACAGGCTAACCAAAATCATATGGTATGGATGCCATTTTTGGTAGTGGATAGACTCACAAAATACACACATTTTGTGGATTTCAAAGTATACATACAATAAGTCAAGTGGAAGAAGTGTTCATAAAGGAAATTCATAGACTTCATGGATTTACTAAAGTAATAATAAGTGATATAGATCCAAAATTCACATGAAATTTTTGGAAACAATTATGGAGGATGAGTGGAACAACACTAGCTATGAGTCAACATATCATCCAAAAACAAATGGACGAATATAAATAGTTAAAAAATGTTTAGAGGGTTATCTATGTTGTTATTCTTTAGACAAGCAATCTCAATGGGTGAAGTGGCTCCCTCTAGCATAATGGTGGTATAATACCACCTATAGCACATCTACTAAGATGTCTCCATTTGAATCCCTTTATGGATATTTGGCTCCTAGTATCTCATACTTTTTGCAAGACTAGTCCAAAATACAGGTAATAGAGTCGCATATGGAAAAGACTAAAGAAACTTTAACAATTCTTAAGGAAAACATTCAAATGGCACAAAACATGATGAAGCAGCAAGTAGATCAACATCGAAGTGAAAGACAAATTACAACCTTATAAGCAAGGAGGGTGATTGAGTATTTTTTTAGAGTACAACCTTATAAGCAATCTACCATCAAACAAAAGAAGAATCAGAATTTGGCTCCAAAATTTTATGGACCCTACAATATTATTTGCAATATTGGACAAGTGGCGTATGGGGTTATATTTTCCTTCTTCTTGTATTCATAAGGTTTTTCATGTATCTTTCCTAAAAACAGTCTTGGGACAAACTATGCCAATGCATATAAAACTTCTAGAATTAGATGAAGAAGGGAAGTTGATTCTTTAACCAGAAAAAGTTATAGATCGGCGTTCTATATCTCTTCATAATATAACCATTATGGAGTACCCAATCAAGTGGAAGAATATGCATTCAGAAGAAGCTACATGGAAAAATGAGCAGTTCATGAAGAAACAAGCTCAATTACAAGCTTTGAGGGAAAATCTTTTTTAAAGAGAGGGGCTATGTTAAGGTCCCTAAGGCCATGATACTCATTTATTGTTATTTTATTAATTATGGTTAGGTCAACTTAGTGGCAGGTTACATCATGCTCACTTTATCTCCTATTTATGATAAAGGAGATTCATTCATTTGTATATGCATACTATCTTGTGCATTGAATATATTGTAAAAGGAGGTTTCCCCCTTGAAGTGGATTACTATCATTTGACTCTTTATCATTATTAAAGTATGGATTTACTTATTCCTTCTATTCTTATGCTATTTTTGGAGTTTGGTTCATAACAACCCCAATGGACCAATCCCCAACACATAACTAGGAAAACTTACAAAAGCGTAAATATTTTTGTATGGCTATGGGGTATCTCTAATCATTGTAATCAATGTTCCTCTTATGATCATCAATGTTAGTCTGGGAGGAGTTAATCAAATAGACACTCATGATCTAGTTAGTCCGATATACATCATTATAATCAATTACAACATCAAATATTGAAGCCATGATTGAAGAGTGGAGCCATTCACAACCTATCCAAATTGGATGGTTGGAAAGAGCATAACATACAAAGGGAAACATAAAGGGAATGTAAATTAGTGTGCTCCCTAACTAGTTATAATTAGGAAGTAACTAAAAATAATTGTCAAAGTTAATGAGAAGACTATATGCATATCAAAAATTTTCCAAGGCATTTGTTAGGGACCTAATCTCCATAACCCATCATGTAGGTAGAACAATATATTTTCCATGTAATAAAGGCCGACATTAGTTTATAAGGCCTATTTAATAAATGAGAACAAGTCAATGCAAGAATACCTAATAGAAGATTTAACTTCTAGAAAGATCTTCTGCTAGAAGATTCTTTAGAAGATATAATTAATATAAATAAGAGTAGGAGGCATGAGAATTTTTGTCTTGAGAATTTTTTTAATAGAGCGTTGCTCTGCTAGAGGTTTCCCCCTCGAAGAGGCAAGTGAACATTGTTTCCTATCAATAAAGGTATTATTTTGGTGTTGTGGTTTCATATACTGTGTTGTTCCACTGTTATTTTCTACAATATTTATGTTTTTCTACTATTATAATAGATTTGGTACCTTACAAGTGGTATCATAGCACTTTCCTTGGCATCAAACTGTGGGTTATTTTTTTTTTCCAGGGTAGAGATGTATTTCGACGTCTTAAAGCTACAAAGATCTGTCGTTTAGCACATAAATCCGCGGTCGGGGAAGCATACACACATGAACTACAAGTGGTACTTCAGCACACATTGTTGGCCACCCTTGTAACCCTTGTTGGTACCCCTTCGAGTGGTAGCGCATCAGACAACACCTGTATACGTATCGGCCTAGATATCTTGAAGCCCTCCATAGATAAATCGATCAACCACCTAACTACTATATTACAATCGAGAACAACAATCGGGAAGATACTCTCTAGTACTTGGGTAATCAGGTAGTACAACTAAGGGTACGATCTAGCCTCCTTAGTTGGTGCCCCGAGATATAGGGTCGAGTACCACTGTTCGACCCCTCATGTATATCAAAGAGTTATAACATAAGGAAAACCTTTGTCTGTAGAAACCCTAAACACCCTAACCCTTGGGATGGAAACAAAGCAGAAAAGGAACATACAAGATCTATTTTCATGCAACCTTGACTCTTGCATTCGGGTTGAAAAATTCCTACACATTTCTTCTTGTTAAGAATTTGGTCATTCCGCCACTACAATATTATTCAGATCAGAGTGTAACTCCAAAGGAGTACAAAACAAAAAGGATTCTAGTGGTCCCACTGACACCTTTATTCAGAACCTATCCCATTGGATTCCTCTCCTCGCACTGATCGCAATGGTAGCTTTTATTTTCAACCTTTTTTCAGTGGACCCGAGCCCCTTCCCGACACCCTTATTTTCCATGTCTCCCATTATATTCCTCTTTTTTCCCTGATCGTCATTGTACCTATCACTTATAAGTCCTTCTTTTCTGTGGTCCCACCCACCCCTTTCCCTTACAGGCACTCCTCATATTAAAATGGCCACCACTCACAACCAAGACCTGTAATCTTCCATCACTCAAACCAAGGAGTCCCTCCACCAAGTGACTTCCAAGATTGCTTCCGCTAATTCATGCATTGAAAAATAGTCCAAAAACAATTTGACAACATGGATGCCAAATTCATGGGACAATTTCCACCCTCAAGTCTATTGTCAACCAGTTGTTGAACTACCCCCAGGGCCCTTCCTCCTCGAACCAACCATCCCACTTCGATGGTGTTGATTCCTCCCATTCTTTGATTTTTCAATCTAACTCCTTCCATCGTGACCCTTGTCTTCCTCGAGTTAAGGTCAATAAATTTGATGGCTCCAACTCCATGGGTCCGGTCACTCAAATGGAGCATTATTTCTCTCTACATGGCATTACCGATGAGTTGGCCAAACTTTGTTATGATGTTCTCTAACTGGATCCTAAACACTGGAAATGGTGTAAAAATGCACACCGATGGTATATTGCATGGACCCAATTTGTTTCAGAGCTCTATGAACGCTTTGACACTGACACCCACTATTTAGGACATTTGACCAAGTTGAAACAGTTAGGCACAATGGAAGACTTTATAACTGCCTTTGAGCATCTGGCCTTCAGAACGGAGGGTATGACAAATGTGTTCTTTTAGGAATGCTTTATCCGTCGCATAAATGTTGAAATTTGAGCCTAGGTCCTCATGGCTCGCCCTCAGACTTGGTTGGAAGCTACTAAATGTGTCAAAGAATCCAAATTCTACTACAAAGCCCGATGACCCACCTGAAGTTGACCCCCTGATTTCATTGCATGCCTCACTAGTTTCTCTGCTCCACAAAACCTCAAGCTCATTGGTTATATTAAGCATAGGAAAGTCATCATCCTCGTTGACATTGGAAGCACCCATAATTTTATTCACTATCGCATTACCCAGGAAACCAATCGCTATATCCACGTCGTCAACAATTTTCAAATCATGATAGCTAATGGCGGGTCCATGAAATGTGCTCGATGTTGTGAAAATGTACGTCTTCAAATTGGACAGTACCACCTAAAATATCATATGTTTGCCATTGACATGGGAGGTTGTGACTTTGTGCTAGGCATGGATTTTAAGGCATTAACCATGCAATTCCACTAGGAGGGACAACATTATCATTTCCAAGGACTCACAACAAGTTCTCCTGAGATCATCAGTTCCCATCGAATGGAAAATCTTCTCAAGAAAGGTCATTCATGTATTATTGCCCAACTCCATTCCATTCAAGCAAATGAGACACCCTTTGTGCATCCTGACTGCCAATCTGTCATCTCCAAACACCAAGTTGGTTTTTACACTTCTCAAGGACTTGCCCCTTCCAGTGGTGTTCGTGATCATTCCATTCCCCTTGTTCCCGGTAGTCTTCCTCCCAATGTTCACCCTTATCGTCATCCCTTTTGCCAATAGAATGAAATTGAAAAAATCATGCAAGAGTTGCTCCAAGCGAGTGTTATCCACCCTAGTACCAACCTCTATTCTTCTCCTGTGGTCATGGTACTCGAGAAATAAGGTGCTTGGCTCATGTGTCCTAAATTTCACGCCCTCAACAAACTCACCATCAAAGACAAGTTTTCCATTATTGTCATTGATGACCTCTTGGATGAATTGGGTCATGCTCAGTACTTTACTAAACTTTATCTCCGTTATGGCTACCACCAGATACGTATGAAAGAAACAAACATTCCCAACATGGCCTTTAGAACTCATGAGGATCACTATGTGTTCTTGGTCATGCCTTGTGGCCTATGTAATGCCCCTTCCACCTTCCAAAGTCTCATGAATAATGTCTTCTGTCCTTTTCTTTGTCCTTTTGTCTTAGTTTTCTTTGATGATATTCTCATCCATAGTAAAACTTGGACATCCCATCTTGCCCATGTGGATCAAGTTCTCCATCTACTCTCTAAGCACCAACTTTTCCTCAAACAATCTAAATGTGCCTTTGGAGCCTCAGAAGTGGATTACCTTGGTCATATTGTGGGCAAGGACGATGTACTGGTGGAGCCTGAGAAACCCTAGTACTATTAATAATTCAATCTAACTCTAACCCTAGACCTGATATTTATAACTCAACACTAATAAATTCCTAGTCTTATTTATAATATTATTGAAAACCTAGTATTATGAAGTATTATCAATAACCTAATTACCTCATTTACTAACCCTAAAATTGAATTTAATTTTTCCTTAGTTTTAGAAATAAGACATTACAACTAGCCGACCTAATTACAAATCTCAAAACTGTCCTACATCTACTATTAATTGACGAAGATCAGCAAGCTTTGTAATTGATGATTAGTCCTGATGATGAATCCCGATTCGGATTCGAAACATCGATGACAAAAATGACACCAACTGTGGATTATCTGGAAATTAACCTCGAAACTTCTCACCACAGAAATCTGAAAACAAAATTGAAGTTATGTAGGATTGGCCTCACCCTAAAACTCTTAAGATTTTGCATGGCTTTCTGGGTTTAACATGTTATTATCGCAAGTTTGTTAAGAATTATGACGAAATTGCAGCACCTCTCATTGCTCTCCTTAAAAAGAATGCCTTCACTTGGACTCCAACAGTTGACCAATCCTTCCAGGCCTTCAAAGATGCTATGTGCAGGACTTCGGTCCTAGCCCTTCCCGACTTCACCAAGACTTTTGTCTTGGAATGTGATGCTTCCAGAAAAGGAATAGTGGTAGTGCTCATGCAAGATGGCCGATCTTTGGCCTTCACCAACAAACAACTTTCAAACAAACATTTGGGTCAATCTATCCATGAAAAGGAAATATTGGTTATTCTGCATGTCATGGATCTCTAGCGTCCTTATCTATTGAGGCAACGCTTCCATATTAAAATTGGTCATTAGATGCCTCAAGTATTTTCTGGAACAAAGGATTTCATCCCTAGAGCAACAAAAATGGGTCACCAAGCTATTTGGCTATGATTATGAGATCTTTACAAGAAGGGAAAAGAAAATGTGGTTTTTGATGCCCTTTCCTGAAAATATGAAGAAGAAGGGTCCCTCTTTTACCTCTCCTTCGTTGTACCGGATTGGCTCCAAGCTGCTCGTCGGGAATGGTTGCAAGATCCCAAAATATCTCGCCTAATCCAACAATTGTAAGCATATTCTCTGGCCTCTCTAGGGTACTCTTGGCACAATAATGAGATTTTCTACAAAGGTCATCTCAATCTAAGCAAACAGTCACAACTTAAATCTATGGTGCTTTCCGAGCTTCATGCTTCACCTACCATTGGGCATTTATGGTTTACTAAAACCTATGAAAGGGTCAACCGTTCTTTTTTTTTGATATGGTACAAAACACGACGTCTGCACCTTTGTGGCTAAATGTGATGTATGTCAATGCAACAAAGGAGAAACAATCAAAGCCCCTGACACACTCCAACCCCTTCCAATTCACCCTTCTATTTGGTGGGATGTCT
Organism: Picea mariana; assembly: GCA_032191745.1. NCBI lineage: Eukaryota > Viridiplantae > Streptophyta > Pinopsida > Pinales > Pinaceae > Picea > Picea mariana. The sequence continues at coordinate 221,648 of JASDQU010104136.1, read as the reverse complement.
CTATAGATTTCATTGTGGGTATCCCTAAATCTGACAATAAGACAATCATCATGGTGGTGGTTGATCGTCTTTCCAAATATGCTCTTTTTTGTGCTCTGCAACATCCCTTCACCGCATCCATAGTGGCCCAATTTTTCATGGATAATATCTTCAAACTTCATGACATGTCACATTCTATTGTCTTTGACAGGGATCCCACATTCACCAACAATTTTTGGCAAGAATTGTTCGAGCTACAAGGCACCCAATTACATCTCAGCACTGCCTATCATCCCCAGACTGATGGCCAAACTGAAATTGTCAACAAGTATTTGGAAACATATTTAAGGTGTTTTGCATCTGACCGCTAGCATCAATGGGCTCAGTGGTTACCACTTGTTGAATGGTGGTACAACACATATTACCATACAACCACTCGCATGACTCCTTTTGAAGTAGTATATGGACAAAAGCCACCATCGGTTCTCTCATACATGCCAGATGTTTTTAAGGTTCAGGAGGTTGAAAAAAATATTACAGTATGCGGGGCCATTCTCCGTACCTCAAAGACAATTTGGTAATGGCTCAAAATCACATGAAGTAACAAGTTGATCAAGGTCGTTCTGAACATCAATTTATTGAAGGGGACCAGATGTTTTTCGTCTGCAACCTCATAAGCAGACTTCACTCAAAGTTGAACATTTTCAAAAGATTGCTCCCAAATTTTATGGTCCTTATGCAATTCTCAAGCATGTGGGGCCCATTGCCTACCAGATAGCTCTGCCCAGTGATTCTATGCTCCATCATGTTTTTCATGTCTCATGCCTAAAGAAGCCGATTGGAACTAAGTGCCAAACTCAAACATGTCTCCCCGAGTTGGATGAAGAAGGTTCCATTTGGTTACAGCTCCAAGTAGTCTTGGACCAGCGTGAACATTGTCTCCGTCAATGCACCATCCAGGAAGTGTTCGTGCAGTAGAAAGATACAAATCCAGAAGATGCCATGTGGGAGCCTGCTACCATTCTGCAACAATTTCCTCATCTGAAGCCTTGAGGACAAAGTTGTTTTTAAGGGGTAGGGCATGTTAGGGACCTAACCTCCTTAACCCCTCATGTAGGTAGAATAATATATTTTCCATGTGATAAAGGCTGACATTAGTTTATAAGGCCTACATAATAAGTGAGAACAAGTCAATGCAAGAAGACCTAATAGAAGCTTTTGCTTCTAGAAAGATCTTCCGCTAGAAGATTCTTTAGAAGATAGAATTAGTATAAATAAGAGTAGGAGGCATGAGAATTTTTGTCTTGAGAATTATTGTAATAGAGCGTTGCTCTGCTAGAGGTTGCCCCCTGAAAGAGGCAAGTGAACATTGTTTCCTATCAATAAAGGTATTATTTTGGTGTTTTGGTTTCATATATTGTGTTGTTTCGCTATTATTTTCTACAATATTTCTGTTTTTCTACTATTATAATTGATTTGGTACCTTACAACATTCAACCAATTATAGCCAAGGGATAGGGGAGCAATAGTACACCCATAACTAACAACACTAGAGCTCCTGATTGGGTAAACCCTTGATCACATTGATATAGTTATTGACAGTTATGTTGTTGAGAAGATCTTATCATATAGAATTTTGATAGGTTAGAGCATAATGCCGACCTTCAAACCACTAAGAGGAGAGGATATTTCCTATGACATTGCAACCTATAACCCGCTACCCAATTGAATGGATTGAGCTTCACTAGTCACCCATAATGACCCATTTGTTATCTCTCAATGCCATATCTTCTACCTCCAAAATAGGGGGATAACTAGACATGCCAATCACCTCTATAAGCAATACCATAGCTTTGAAATAAAGAGGCCTTCATGCGTTAATCCCACATTCCCAGATATTCCATTAATTATGTCTTATTAAGTGCATCAAAATCAAATAAGTTGTTAGGGAAGAATTATTTGGAATAAATCTAGGCTAGGTGGTAGATGACAAAAAAGGTACTTTGTAGCAGCTTGAGTGGTAGTTTTTCTTCTTTGGTGTAGTGTATTAACTTGAAATTTGACGAGAAGATATGGCTTTTGGGGAGGATGTGTGCTTGCATGTGTGTGTGTATTTCAATCTCTTGTTCTATGTTCTTCCCTTCATGGTTTCCTTATGATTTTTCACATCAGGTTCTATTGTTCCCTTCACAATGTCCTTATGATTTCTCACAACAGTTTTTGTAGAATACACTCTTGTCAATGATTAGCTAGAACTCTCTAGAAGAATGATGTTGGAATTGTGTGCAAATATGACAAGAATTTCACAACACAGTTTTTTAATTGATTATAATATGGTGACACTGATACGATGATAATTCAATGCTATATATTTATGTATAATGCGCTAATTTGATGCAATCTGATGCAAACACGACAACAATGACACGTGACAAATTTTAGTGACGTTGTAACTATGCAAAAATGTTGAACCTTTGATGCTAATTGATGAAGAAATGATGCAATACAAAAACAACAAATTTTCAATGTTTTTTGAATCAATGATTCAATGTAAATTAATATCACAAAATCAAGACACGTGACATAAAAAAAATTTGAAAATAGGAAAATTGGTTGTACCAATGCAAAACAATGACGCTACAACCTTAAATTGTAGTAGTGATTTCATTATTTTGAAATGTAGATACAAACACAAACCAAACTTAGATTATATATATATATATATATATATATATATATATATATATATATATATATATATATATATATATATAGACATGAAAAAATTGATGTAACTAAATATTGTATGATTTGGTGATCACTGTCAATTAATCTATTATATATATATTAACTAAAAAAGATATTGTAACTTAATATTGTAGGATTTGGTGATCCCTTTTTTTCCAAAGAAAAACAAACCATTTATTTTCATACGTTGAATGGAAATCATATTGATCATGTGCATGTTGCACTTGCATGTTTTATGGACATTATATCTATCCAAATAAATCATGTACAATCTTCAAAAAAATAAAAAATTACCCTCAACAATCCTTTTACAATCCCCCTAAAAATCAAAATATCGTCCATATCTAGTCTTGTAATATTAACAAAAACGAAACAACTACAAAAACCAATTAATTAGATCAGAGAAATATAAAAACAAAGACTTTCCCCCTTCGATTTCTCATTATAATCCAAACTGTGAAGAAGATCTAATATAATAGCCCTCTCTAGTATCCTCCATAATCAAAGTATGTTAAGGTACATGTTATACCTCCTTTGATAAATCATTTGCTTCCCCATTCAACTCTTGATAAATATGTTTCAAATATGCTTCACAATGTTTTTCATATCCTTCAAATATTCACCAATAGGCTTGCGAGAGATATTGGGAAGTTGAATAATGCCCCACATCCAATTAATCACCAAAATGGAGTCCATGAAGATTTAAATTTTCTTTACATTTTTTTCTCAAGCACATAGAAATCTTAGTGCCATGAGTTGTGAAAAATTGTTTGATTGTTCCCTTAAACCAACCTTGAATTTTACTCTACGAGTCTCAATCAGGTACAAAAATCCATCTAGACTACTTAATTCTAGGGTCCTCTATCTCACCTTATAAAAAAATCCCCATGCTTGGGATTTGTCAATTTCCAAAGGATCTATCTATCTTGGAATCCTCCTCTTGGCCTAAAATTTTCAATTATATAGAATAGGCATGATCTATGATTGAATTTGGAAAGAAGGAATGAATTTTTCTTCAATTTTTTTTGAGTTTCTAGCTAGCTAGACACCCCACAAAAACAAACAAGGTAAAGCCTTATAGTCCTTGAGATCATTTTTCTGCACCATTCTTTTATATATTATTCCATTGTTTCACTTGCCCAAACATTTTTAACACCTATCAATTGTTTAGCCTCACTCCATATCTCTTGTGCACAAAGACACTCTATGACCAAGTGTGGGATAATTTCTTCCTACATTCTACATAGCATACAAATTCCACGACCTTGCATAAATCTCTTTTGTAAAAATCCCCAAGTTAGTGCCTTATTTTGTATTGCCAACCATAAGAAAATTCAAGTCTTTTTTGGATATTTTAGCTTCCAAACTATTTTCCACCACCATTATGCATTTTGTGCCTCGTATGTGAACATGGATTTTTATCCCAAACATGATATACTCTCCCAAGGATTGATTCTTTGACCATACTAGAGAATCTTCTTCATACTTTAATCTCACATGACTCTTATACAAATAATCCACATAAGTGTTCCAAGAAGATGCATTTTCACCATCTAATCCCAAAGTTTTTGTATTCACCCATGTTTGATACCGTAAAGTTGTTATGCCTACTAGTCTAATGTAAATAGCGCTTTCTCATGCATCTCTATCACGACTTTAGGGAATTCGATCAAATTTTTGCCCCTATCCATGGATCAAACCTTATCCTTACTTGTTCTCCATTCCCTACTCTCCAGGCTAACCAATGCCTGATCAAAGGAAAGGATTGTATGCTTTCCTTCTAGTGGGTCAATCCATTATTATCCTTCTTCCTTGGGTTCATGATATGATCGAACAAAGATACGAGCCTATTCTATTTATGCATTATAATTTGTTTCTACAATCCATCAATTTTTAGAATTCTCCACAAGCTTTTAGATACTAGGACTTTCCTAGAGAAGTAAATATTTCTCAACACCCATTCTCCTTCTTCTTTAAGATTTTCTATATTTTCCATTTCAATAAAGCAATTCCTTCATTTTCCCGTTTTCTCAACCACAAAAATCTGAAACATTTTTTCCTTATTTGTTCTAGAACTCCTTTTGGGATGTAAGCCAAAGAGTGTCAATATATTGGAATTTCTTCCAAGACTGGATTTACTAATGTCAATCTTCCCCAAATTGATAACCATCTATTGCACTAGTGGTTTGTGGTTTGTTCTAGCCTCGATGTTTTTTAAAAGCTAAGCCTAATCTTTCTTCCTATTTCCATATGGCTTTAGAAAAAGACCAAGGTATTCAAACACTTCTTGAAAGATAATTCTTGAATGGAAAAATTTGAATCAAATGATTCTCAACTTCAAATTCCAACTCATTGAAGGAAATTGCAAATTTTTGGATGTTTACCTCCATTCATGTTACCACACTATAGGTTTCTAAAATTTCCTACACTTTTTTGGTCTTTTTTTATATCCATTGCTAATCAACAACACATCATATACAAAAGTGTCATACCTATCTTAACCCCTCAAATAGCTTGCACTCTACTTGATTCCAAAATAGCCCCACTCAATCCTTCAATGTTATTAAAAACAACAAGGGAGACTGTAAATTTTAAACCTTTTATAGTAATGCAATGCACACACATATTCTTAAGACATAAAGGAAAACAATTGCAATCACACATATACACAGAGATTTACCCTGGAAACCCAATCGAGAAAACCAACAACTTATTTTAGAGCCGCACCTCTAATTTTGTTCATCTTCTTCATTGTTTATAATACAATATTTATATAGGATATCTCGGCATCCAAAAACCCCTAATCCATTAACCCTAGATTAGAATTCAACCGTAGCTCCTTAACCCAAATTACATAACTATGGACCACAAAACCGCCAAAGGCGAAAACCATATCAAGAAAACAACTTGATAAAAATATGTCGATAAAAACCTATCGATGTTTTTTCACTTGGCATGCCCCTTCAGGACCCCCATGCAACCCCCTTGTGACCCCGATCCCGTTAAACAGTGTGAAAATATATAACACATACCCAATAGAGACAAGGGACATATTTTTTTAAACCACTTGAGGGACTGAAAAACTTGGTTGCAGACCCATTTATTAGAATTACAAAGGAAGCATAAGTTCAACATCCCATGACCCACTTGACTATTGAAAGATTGAACCCCACATGTAAAAGATTTAATGTGATGTGTAGCTAGTGTGGCCTATCATATGCATTTGACAAATAAATTTTCATTACCATATCTTGGGTGTTTTTTGTTCTTATAGAAAGCAAGAATAATTGTGCTACTCCAATAGCATCATATATCTACCTACCCTCAAGAAACCCAAATTGCTCTTCAGAGATAACTTATGAATTTTTTTTCTTTATCCTCATGGCTATGATCTTTTCCATTATTCGTATATGCAATTGCATAAGGAAATCAACTTGAAATCATCAAAAGTTTCTAGCTTATCCTTCTTGGGAATAAGTGTTATAAAATTAGAGTTGAAAACCCCCAACATTTTTTTGGTGCTTCTCACTTCTTTAATTACCTTGAGTACGTCTTCTAATAAATCACAAAATCCACTAAAGAACTCTACTGGACATCCATCTAACCCCATTCTCTTATCCCTTTTGAATGACACTAACACAAACTTTAACTCCTCTTTTGAAAATTCTTCCATCGGCATTCGATTGGCTTCCTCAACCACAAACCTTGGAAATAAAGTGGATAGCTCCATAATTTATGTTATATTAGTCCCTGTTGGATTTGTATAGATAGATTAGAAGTGGAACATCCCCATTTTTTTATCTCATGGAATTTATTATTCTTTCCTCAATCATGCTTCCCCATATTATATTAATTCTCTTCCTATGCTTGGCATGGTTATGAATTTTTTTATTATTTTCAACTCCCTTTTTTATCCAGACCGCCCTACTGTTCATTCTCCACTTTGCTTCTTTCTAATCCAACATCTTTTTCTTTTCACATTCTAATATTCTCAACCTGGTTTCCCCCTCCTCATTATAAACCCCATCTTCATTCTTCTCATAGACTTATGTTCTCTTCCCCTCCACTTCTTTTAGATCATTGTCCATGTTTTTGAATTTATTTGATGCCCACACTAGTATTGCTTTCTTCACTTTCTTTAGGGTTGCTACAAATTGGTAACTTGGCAAGTCTCTAGATTTTGCATCAAAATCATTCCACTTCTCTCTTACCAACTTCGAGCAATTGTCATCTTCTAACCACATTGGGTTAAATTTGAAACGATTAGTTGGTTTCAAGCCATGTTTCTCTATTTAAATTTTAGATTAGTACATGTAAAATATCTAAGTCCCCTCCATATTCCACCCAATATCTTACCTTATTAGGTTCACTCATTAGATTATTGGTTACTAGAAATCCATCCAATGTCTTTGAGATTCATGCTTCACCTGATTTATTATTCCTCCAGGTAGGAACATATTTGATAGGTTCTACATTATTGCACCCTGCCTCCTCCTTGAACTTGAAGAAATCTACCAGCCTATATTGCCTTGTTGAAACCCCTATATTTAGATATATTAAGAGTCAATTTTAAGACCCCTTTACCTTCTCCCTTTTAATGCATTATAAAGAGAAAAATGATTACCATAAAACTTTCCTCTCATCATAAGGACCATAAAAATTGATCACTGACATAGGGGGGCTAGACTTAGTGTTGGGTATTTGTTATATTCTTTGCACGGCTAGACTTAGTGTCTGCTACATTGCACCGGGCGTGCAGGGGGGTTTGAGGGGGGGCCTCGAGAAACATGTCATCTTTTTACCTCGATTTTCATTTCACCTCGATTTTTGTGTCCATTGTTGGGCAATTTTTTGGCACATGGTTTTTGCCGATGGTTTTCTATTTCCGGTTAAGGAATTAGGGTTGTTGACTAATCCAGGTCATTGGGTTAGGGTTTTGGATGTCGCTGGCTCCTATATGTATATTGTATTGTAAACAATGTATCACTATGAATGAATATAGAATATGCTGGTTTTTCTGGTTTGGGTTTCCAAGGGAAAAATCTCTGTGTAATGTGTGTATTTTTCATTCTATCTTTTCTGTTCTTTTATTGAAAATCTATTTGTAGTAAAGCATTGTACAAGGTTAAAATCTACATTTGGTATGAGAGCTTTGTTGACTTCAGGGGGACGCCTTTGTGGTCAAGGGTTTGGCTCGGGATTGTGATAAGCCTTGTTACAGTGGGAGATCTGTGTTATTGATTTTTTCAGGTGAAAAGAAATGGCGAGTAGTTAGAAAATAGAGATCAATAAGTTTAATGGGAAAATTTTTGAGTTGTGGAAGCTCAAGATGGAAGATTTGTTGGTGTACAGAGATCAGTGGATCAGGGTGGATCCATGTACTGCACCTACAAGAACTTTAGCAGATGACTGGAAAACAATTGGATCAGAAGGCGAAGAGCACAATCCGACTGTGTCTCTCAGATTCAGTATTACTGAATGTGTCAGAGGAAGCTACAACCAAATATTTATGGGATAAGTTGGGGAAGTTGTATGAGTCTAAGTCCCTAGTAAATAAACTATTCCTGAGAAAGAAGTTGTATAACATGAGGATGAGAGATGGAGACTCGGTGCCAAAGCATTTGAATGCCTTCAATACTGTGGTAAGTCAGTTGGTATCTGTTGATATTAAAATTTCAGATGAAGATAAGTGTATCAATTTACTATGCTCTTTACCAGACTCGTGGGATAGTTTGATTGTGGCCATAGGTAATAGTACAACTGCCTTGAAGTTTGATGAAGTGGTCTCATCCTTATTGTCGGAGGAGATGAGACGAAAGAACATGGAAGGACAGAGCACATATGCATTATTTGGAAGAGGACGCTCCTAGGAAAGAAATAGATCTAATTCCTCAAGTGGGAGATCTAAGTCTCCCGGAAATTCTGTAAAGGTATGCTGGAGTTGTGGAAAAAAAGGGCACTACAAGAAGCACTGTAGATCTAAGGTTGAGAAAAAGAAGGGATATGAAGAATCTCATTATATAGAAGAAAATACCTCCAAGGAAGAAAGAGGGGATGTGTACTTGGCTTCTTCAAGCACACATGTAGATCGTGAGGCATGGTTGGTTGAATCAGGTGCATCCTTTCATATGACTTTCAAGAGGGAGTGGTTCTATGAATATGAAAGGTATGATGGAGGTAATGTTTTCCTAGGTGATGACTTGAAAACCAAAATCATAGGTTGAGGAAAAGTCAAGTTGAGGCTCATAGATGGAAGGATTAGAACACTACCTGGTTTTCTGCACATCCCATGATTGGCGAAATTTTTTATTTATGTAAGAAAAATGGACGATGCAGGGGTAAAAACAATATTTGAAAAGGAAACCTGCATGATGGTTCAAGGAGAAATGGTGCTGCTGAAGGGAGTTCGGTTTGGAACTTTGTATAAGTTGTAATGAAGCACTATTATTGATGGTTGTAATAGTTACATTGTTATTGATATTTGAGTTGAAGAAGAAAGACCTCCTACAGTCTCTGCAGAAAAGGTTATGTTGTGGCATCAAAGACTGGGGCATATCGGAGAGAAGGGTCTTTGACTACTACACGGTAAAGGTATGGTTGAAGGTATGTCTAACTGCTCTCTAGATTTTGATTTCCATGAACATTATGTATATGTGAAGCAAAATCGGGTAAGATTCCCCTCTGGTGCAACGAGGGCAGAAGGAATTTTACAACTAGTTCACAGTGATGTGTTTGGACCTGTGTCAGTTCCATCATTAGGAAAATATGTGTACTATGTCTCATTTATAGATGACTTCTCGATAAATACTTGGATATATTTCCTTAGGAATAAATCTGAAGTCTTTGACAGGTTTAAAGATTGCAAGGCTCTTGTTGAGAATCAAACAGAGAAGAATTAAGGTGTTGAGGACAGATAATGGCGAAGAGTTCTACGGGAATGAATTTGAAGAATTCTGTAAGAAGTGCGGTATAGCAAGGCAAAAGACTAGTCCATATACACCTCAAGGGAATGGAGTTGAAGAAAGGATGAACATGATGCTGATGGAAAAAGAAAGGTGCATGCTCAATGGCGTTAGGTTAGGGAAAGAATTTTGGGTAGAGGCAGTGGGTACTGCATGTTACCTGGTCAACAGATCACCCTCATCAGCATTGGATGACAAGACTCCACAAGAGGTATGGACTGATAAGAAACCTTCTCTCACACATCTCAAGGTATTTGGCTGTGAGGCCTATGTTCATGTTCTAAAGGAAAACATGAGCAAGCTAGATAAGACGACTGGAAAGTGTATCTTTATTGGGTATAAAGATGGTCTCAAAGGTTGTAAGCTTTGGAACCCAGAAACTAAGAAGGTTGTGTATAGTTGAGATGTGGTATTTAGAGAAATGAAGGATGTTGTTAAACAAGAAATCCTACCAAGTAAAGAAGAACCAGAGAAAATATAGTTTGATTTAAAGGATGATGAATCAGACTCTACAAAAGAACATGAATCACAAGAAGAATATACTCATACTCCAGTATTGAGGAGATCGGTTCGAGAAAGAAGGCTACCGAAAAGGTATACTCCATCTAATTCCCGTTCAAATTTTTCTTTGTCTATTACTGATGATGATCCTAGAACTGTCAGGGAGGTGGTGGATTCAGAGGATGGAAAGTTTTGGAAAAAGGCCATGGATGAAGAAATGGCAGCCTTGGATAAGCATGAGGCTTGGGATCTAATGGAGTTACCAATTGGAAGAAAGCCCATTGGGAGCAAGTGGGTTTTTAAAAAGAAGTTGAATGAAAAAGGCAAAGTGGAGAAATACAAAGCTCAGTTAGTAGCAAAGGGTTATTCTCAGGTTGAGGGAACTGATTTTGGTGAGATTTTTTCTCATGTTGCCAAGTTAACTTCTATAAAATTTATGTTATCTATTGTTGTTGCATTTGATTTTGAAGTAGAACAGACGGATGTGAAGATACCATTCCTACATGGGGATCTAGAAGAGGAAATCTATATGAAGCAACCAGAAGGCTTTGCTTTGAAGGGAAAGAAGGAGTTGGTATGCAAGATGAAAAAGTACCTATATGGTTTAAAACAATCACCAAGGACGTGGTATAAAAAATTTGATACTTATATGCTAGGACTTGGCTTCATAAGAAGCAAAGAGGATCATTATGTGTATTTTAAATTAATTGGTGATCATTTGATTTATTTGGTCTTGTATGTGGATGACATGTTGCTAATAGGAAACAACAAGGAGATTATCCAGGATGTGAAAACTCAGCTGTCCTCTAAATCTGACATGAAGGATCTCAGTGCTTCAAATTTCATTTTGGGGATGGAAATTAAAAGAGATCGGAAAAATAGGAAACTCTGGTTAAATCAGAGAAAACATGTCGAGACAATATTGTAGAGGTTTAATATGCAGGAATGTAAACTGGTCAAAGTCCCTATTCCTGTTGGCGTAAAGTTAACTGTGGATCAATGTCCCAAGACATAGGAAGAGGAGGAGGACATGTATCGTGTTCCATATGTGAGTGCAGTTGGCAGTTTGATGTATACACTGGTCTGTACTAACCAAACATTGGACATGTAGTGGGATTTTTTAGCAGGTATATGTCAAAACCAGGGAAAGAGCATTGGACAACAGTAAAACGGGTTTTCAAGTAATTGTGTGGCACTGCTAGCTATGGATTATGCTACCAGGGAAGACCAGGATTGGACAGAGTGTTTGACATACATGGCTTTGTGGATGCAGACTGGGTTGGATATCTAGATCGTAGAAGATATACAAGTGGGTATGTGTTTAACCTGTTTGGAGGAGCAATCAATTGGATGAGCAAAAGACAGGCTGTAGTGGCACTTTCAACTACAGAAGTTGGATACATGGCAGCCACTCATGCAAGTAAGGAAGCAATATGGTTACAAAGATTATGTTTAGGTATTGGGTTGGTACAACAAGCTGTAAGGATAGATTGTGATAATCAGAGTGCAATTTTTCTGGTGAAGAACCTGACTTATCATTCAAAGACAAAGCATATTGATATTCAGTATCACTTTGTGAGAGACATAGTTGAAGAAAAGAAAGTGTTGTTGACGAAGGTGGACACATTGAATAATGTTGCAGATTCATTAACAAAATCTATGAGCACTAAGAAGTTATCTTGGTGTAGAGGATCCATGGGCATTTCTACCCTAGATTGTTGACTATTTAACCATGTAACCCGTTGTATGCAAAGAAAACAACAAGTGGGAGAATGTTGGGTATGTGTTATATTCTTTGCATGACTATACTTAGTGACTACTACGTTGTGTCGGGCGTGCAGGGGGGTTTGAGGGGGCATCAAGAAACATGTCGCATTTGTTCTTGAGAAACGTGTCACATTTTTTCCTTGTTTTTCACGTCACCTCGATTTCCATGTCCATTGTTCGATGTTTTTGCTGATGGTTTTCTATTTATGGTTAAGGAATTAGGGTTGTTGACTAATCTTGTTCATTGGGTTAGGGTTTTGGATGTTGTTGGCTCTTATATGTATATTGTATTGTAAATAATGTATCATTGTGAATGAATATAGAATATGCTGGTTTTTTCGATTTGGGTTTCCAGGGGAAAAATCTATGTGTAATGTGTGTATTTTTCATTGTATCTTTTCTGTTCTTTTATTGAATATCTGTTTGCAGTAAAATATTGCACAAGGTTAAAATATACACCTTAATGGTAAATGGAAATGCAATGTTTTCTCTAATTCCCTAAGTTATTTATGGTGCCATTAATAAGTTAGGATGGCCGACATAGTCCTCTAATCAATTATCCGCCCTCCACACACTTGATCATTCATTGGAATGACTCTAATTTTGCTCCTTGCACATGCGATTTGAGTTTTTTAAGAGTGGAAATGGCCATTAGAAACCAATTAGCATAATGCCAAGGTATCGACACTAAGTTCAGGGATACTCATGCAGCGGGTATCCATTGTCATTACATCGGAGATTTCTTGTACCACAGTTACTACAACTCTTTTGCAAATTTTAATTTCAACCTTATTATTGCATTTACAGATATCCAAAAGGAAGGGTTAGTGTTCCAGTTTGCCAGGCCTCATGTCATTTTTCTTTTTGGTAGTGGTGTGGAAATTCTAGCTTTAGACTCCGAGGATTGTATTTGCATCCTAGTCATCTCCCTTCACAACTTTTTGACGATTAATTGGGTTGGTTGTCATTGATGTCAACCCTTGAAGCAAATCTGGTAGCAAATTTTGGTAGCCCCTTAAGTGTGGATAAGGGACCCATGTTTGTCTCAGGAATTATGTAATGAAGATCAATGCAATTACAGGAAAGACTATCATAGATGTATAGTACATGTCGTGCCTTTTCCGGTGATATTTGGTATGTCTCATAGTTCATCACAATTGAGGAGATATGGCTTAGTGAAGTTGGAGAACCCTTGTGAGTTATCTAGAAGCCTCTTGAAGGTCAAAGAAGTCAATTATTCTATAAGCTCGTATAAGAAGTTTAATAGTCAAAGTGGTTGTAACTAGGAGTTAACCATGGATAAAGTTGTTGCAATAAGAAAACAATTAAAAATAAATTAGTTGCAACAAGAATGGTAAAGTGGTTACAAATGGGTAAAGTAATTAAAAGTGGGTTAGCCCCAAAAGAAGGAAGTTGGGTAAAACTGTTAGAAGATAACCCCTAAATAAAGCTACTTGGAGAGTATAAATAATAGAGAAAGGGTCTCTCATTAGCACCTAATTTGAACACATTGAATATCTATTTTGTGAAATGTTATGAGTCAGTATCATTGAAAAATCTATAGCAGTGAGTCTGAAGCAACGTCATAGTTGCAGGTTTGAAGGGTCGAGACTGTGGTTATTTAACTAGGGTCTTACTGAAGACATTCGCAGGTTGCAATACTAGAAGGACACGGACATCCGCGGTCCAAAATGAGACAAAGCGCGGATACTTGTGGGTTTAATGAAGACAAAGCACATATATGTTGCCAATGCTGAAAAGGAAGATCAAATCTACCTTCAGTGACAGTTTGTTGAGAAGAGAAGAAGCTACAGGAAGATCTAACAGTAAGAAGGTACAACTGAGCTATCTACAGTAACGAAAGGTATGCTATATGCTTATCTAAAGTATATCCTTAGTGGATGTTTTTGTAATATACCTAGGGAGGTAACCAATGGGAATGTGGTTATGTATTATTAGTGGAAGTCATTTAATATATGAGAATGTGGTCATTCAATGTAAGGTGAACTAGGTCCATTATATTAATAAAGGCCCACTATGGTAGTTAGATGTAATAAATATGAGAAGGCTCTCTAGAAGGTTCCTAGGAGATATAGAGAGAGCTATATAAAGAAGTGTAAGCAATGTAATGAAACATAATGAAGAATATTGTGAATGTATCAAGCATTGTTTGAGGAGTGTTATGCTTCCTTAAAGATTAATATATGGTGTTACCCTACCTCAAGGGTTTTCTCTATTTCTTGTGTTCAGTATTTGGTGTTTATTATTGGTTTATTTCTGAATTATATTTGTAGATTATTCATGTACTTAACAATTAGTATCAGAGCACTTTCCTTGGTCAAAGAAGGGGAGAATTTTTTGGCTCTTTTTGCATATTGTTTCCAGGGAAAAAGAGGGCGGCGCACTTCAAGTTCATATCTGAAAATTTTTTAGCAGTATTTGGCCAAACAAATTGGATATTTGAATTCCTCTCGGAAAAATACCCAATTTAAAAAAAAAAAAATCAGTTGAAATGGAGTCCGAGAAGTAAAGTTATGAACATTTTAAATTCGGTCATTTTTTAGGTTTTTTTTTGGAAAAAACCGCACGAATTGCACAGTAAGTTATTTTTAAGCTTTAGTTTTGTTGAAGATTTATTCCAAGCATAATATTTTTTACTAGAAGAGATGACGGCCCTAGTATTGAAGAATTTATACATTCTCAAAAGTAATTATGGAAAGAGAAGTGGAAATCTTTTGTAGATTGGGGTTTCAAAGATGATGCTCTCATATGGTGGCAATCATTTCACTATTCTGAGTGGATGTCACTTTCTGAGGAAACACTTTAGAAATTACTTTTTTACAAGTGGTCTCATACAAAGAGTAAGGATAAAGACATCACCAAGAGTTTATTTTCATGTGAAAAAACTATATTACAAGTTCATGGTTTTATTCATAAAGAAAATGTCATTGTTTCTATTAAATCTAGTTGCTAATTTTTTTATTATCAATATTTAGTTGGTTAATATATTGCAAGTTCTTGCAAAGAATATTCACAACACACAGGTTGAGGGTGAAAATGTTCAATTTTTTAAATATTTGAAGATCACTATAGACAAATATGTGTTTCATTTTGATTTTCATGCTATAGCTATGGCTGATGAAGATATTGTTTTGGGCTATCCTTGGATGGAATTAGTTGGTACAATTAATATTAATATGAAGAAGAAGTTTCTAAAGCTTTGGTACAAGAAAACGAAAATCACATTGTCGGATGTGTCTCTTAGTAAGAAAGATGGGCCCATGGAGGCTAGCAAAGAAGTTATTGTTGAGTTTGAAGTTGAATCAGAGGCAGAGTCTACAGAAGGAGATGAAGCAAAACTATAGGAAGGACATAATCAGGAAGCTAAGGAGGTCATTGACTCAAAGGCACAAAGTGTTGCAGATTTGAAGGAAAAAGAACAGATTCCTATAGTTGTTGCATATCGCCATCCACATCATATAGAGAAACAACAGTCATCAAGGAAAGAGAGTGCGCATCAACACATTTATACACCAGCAGGGAATTAGAAAGGAAATCGATCAAGAGGTGCATGGAGGCATACAAGCACTACATGAATACATCAGGCTAGAGAACTAATCCCATGGAAACATCGACATAATGTAGATCAAGATCAGGGTGGCAAGACAACAGATGGACATCATGTTCGACTTCCATTGGGATAGATGGATGGTCGTACTTAATACCAGTTGGCTACATTGCTTAGCTGATCATATTGTATGGTTTCTTCTCGTGTTTCGTGGACCAAACATGTGAAGGGGGATGGAATGTAGTATACCTAGGGAGGTAATATGGGGTACCTAGGAAGGTACCCAATGGAAATGTGGTTATGTATTATTAGTGGAAGTCAATTAATATATGAGAATGTGGTCATTCAATGTAAGGTGGACCATGTCCATTATATTAATAAAGACCCACTATGGTAGCTAGATGTAATAAATGTGAGAAGGCTCTCTAGAAGGTTCCCAGGAGATAGATAGAGTTATATAAAGAAGTGTAACCAATGTAATGAAACATAGGGAAAAATATTGTGAATGTATCAAGCATTTCTTGAGGAATGTTATCCTTCCTTAAGGATTAATATATGGTGTTACCCTACCTCAAGGGTTTTCTATATTTCTTATGTTCAATATTTGGTGTTTATTATTGGTTTATTGCTGAAGTATATTTGCAAATTATTCAGGTTCATATTTGAAACTTTATAAGTATAATTTGGCCAAACAAATTGGATATTTGAATTCATCTCAGAAAAAAACCCAATTTCAAAAAACAAATCGGCCGAAACGGACTCCAAGAAGTAAAGTTATTGAAGTTTTAAAATCTGTTATTTTCATAGTTTTTTTTTTTTTTTTTTGCGGACGATCACGTGCCTTTTCTGATTTCTGTAGCAGTTGGGGATGATTTTTTCCAAAAACATTACAGGTCTGAGTTCCTTTCACAATTTCACACAATTTCAGAAAACAAATCGTCCAAATCGGAGCTCTGGAGGTGAAGATATCGCTGATTTAAAATCAACTATTTTTGGGAGTTTTTCGTGACGACGACGAGACTGCAGAGTTCATAAATTTTTGTAGGTTGCTCAGATTGTTACCAGATCAGTGCCATTGGATAAATCATTTTAAGAGATTTCTTTTGATATATTATATGTGGTGTTTCCGATGGATATTCATTCTCAAATCATGGTAGCCATCAAGACAACAATTCAACAGTTCAAAGTTGAAATGCAACATATTCTAGAGAAACACATTCAAGAGCTCAAAATTGAAATGCAACATATTCAAGAGGAATGTATTCAAGAGTTCGAAATTTCAATGCATATTATGGACGAATATAATCAAGAAATATATGCTTGGAATGATTTCGAGGCCGATTGTGATGATTGGTAAATGGACATTTGTCATTTTTGGGATGATAATTATTTCCATCTTCTATTTGATGACTCTACTCCCCCTTAGGTAGAGAACTTTCTGGAGAGTAAACACGATCATTCTCTGCATATTCTTCTTCAATTTTATTATTCTCAAGTCGCAGTGAATGCATTTTTTGTTGGTTCTAAATATTTAAATCCACATGACCAGTGGCAATCTTTAGAGCATAATTTTCAGTTGGTTCCCAAGTTCCAATATCTTTAGCGTGGAGTTCACATGAGCACTTTGACATGGGACCCAGGTTCACAGTGACAGTTCAACTACTTCAGCATAGTGGCTCACATTTATACATGGGACCTTGGTTCTCCAGTCTTCTCCAGCATTATGGGCCACAATTATCCACGGGACCCTGGTATATGGTTGTCCACCCTCATAACAAGCGTTGAGGACAACACTTTCATAAGGGGGATGGAATGTTAGGTAGCTAGAGAGGTAGTGAAGACTATTCAATGTAAGGTGGACTAGGTCCACTATATTATTAAATAAGGCCCACTATGGTAGTTATATATAATAAATGGGTAGTTAGATATAATAAATGTAAGAGGACTTCTTAGAAGGTTCTGCTTCTAGAAGATTCCTCTCCAGAATGTTTTTAGGTGATGGTAGCACTATAAAAAGGGGTTCAAGCAATGTAATGGGATAAGAAGAGAAGTATTGTAATTGTATCTGTAGCTCATTAGAAGGTTTCCCCCTCGAAGAGACAAGTGAACATGAGATGATCCCTTCCATAATAGGATCCATTGTATGGTGTTGGCCTACCTTGAGTGTTTGATATAATAAAAGTGTGGTTTTCATATATTATTCTTGGATCTATTACGGTGTATTTTGTATTCAGATCCTTGGTACTTAACAATTTTGATATGGTCATCGGAGATTGAGATCTGGTCCTTGAGGGATTGTTTATTATGCAGTATACTATGTACAAGACAGATCTACATACATACATTGCTACTATATTGGTTACTTGTTGTTGGGATACTTCATTGGGTATCTTGTTAAGACATATTCTATGTTAGTTGGAGTATGGTTGAGACACAATGTTATCAGTACAGGCTGGGTTTGCATGATAGTGAGGGTTTGATGTATGGTTAATGCAAGGGGTTTGTATATTACATGAGTTCAGTAAGACATATGTATGAACCTAGTACATGGTTGTGTTAGATCTACTTAGATATTGGATGAGTATTGTTTCTATTAGATCAACCAATTTGTGAGCAGATACAGAGTGATCAGACAATGACAGAGATTGAGACAGTGACACAGAAAGAGAGACAAAGAGAGTGTTGGTGTACTAGCAGATTTTTTGTGCTAGTCCGAGCGTTGCAACAAGCATAGGCGCGAACATCTGCGAGTTGCAGTAGGTGAAGACGCACATACCTGTGTGTTGTAGTATAGACATGTTACAGATCTGCAGGAAATTTTTGAAGAATTTTGGTACATGTTGGGACAGACTTTCAGTGACAGTTATTACAATGACAGAGTTGATTCAATGACAATGACAAGTTGTCTACATTTGAAATTTATACTTCAAGGCAGTTTGGATGGGGCAAGAATAGGTGGTTGTAGCCACCTTCCGGTTGTAGCCAAAGAACATAGGGGGTTGTATCCTCCTTCTGGTTGTGGACAAAGAATTGGGGAGTTGGAGCTTCCTTTAGGTTGTAGCCTGAAAATCTAGGGGGTTGGAGCCTCCTTCCAGTTGCAGCTAGAGAACAAACGAAGTTGGTGCTTCCAATGAATGTACTTCTTAAAAACATATAAGAAAAACCATTCTGTGGTTTTCTCCCGCATTGGGTTTCCATGTAAAAATATTGGTGTATTGTGTATGTGTATGATTGCTCATTGTTCATGATTTATTTATTCTGCACTTGTTGAATGATATTGGTAAACTAATCATAAGGATAACAACACTTATATATACTGTGGTTAAAAAGAATTAAAAAGCACTATTATTGATTCACCTCCCTCTTAGTAATCCAACACTTTTATGACAATTCAGGGTTGGGTTCTTTTTTTGAATTCCCTTTGACCTTATTTCTTTTTCCTCTTGTTCCCCTAGACTAGGTGTCCAATTCCAATTATCATCCTACCTTTGTCCTCATTCCAAATTTCGAGTGGCTTTCTTAGTTTTGTTATGAGCTCTGGATTTTAAATGGGTCCTTGCAAATTTGATTCATAGTTTGGGGGAATACTTTTTTAGAATGTCCTTTTTGCCTTGCCCTTAGTCCACTAGGAAATTTTGGGTAAAGTTCAAAAAGCACCCTCAATGTTCATGCTCCAACCATCTATTTAGGGATAGTTAGAAATTTTACCATTCACACCATGAAGTATAAGCCAGTTTTCTAGAAAATCGTTGCTAGTTGCATCTCCCAGGAAACATTGGGTCATAATCAAAGCAAAGAGCAAATTCTTCAATGCTACACACTTAGATTTGGAACTTCGAATCATTTAGACAATATCAGGACTAGGGGATGCCCGAGAAAGTCTATCATGGATCCCCCATGGAGTGATATTAAAAGAATTCTACATCGTCATGAAGATATCTTTGAAGGATCTTGGGTGCAACTCAGGGAACATGTAGTTTATTTCAACAATATGGACCAATTGATAAATAACTTGTTCCTATGTATTGAGTCATTTGAACAATATAGCATGTGGATTTTAGCTCTTGAGCACACAATTTTCATACTTTCACAAAAGGGTAGACTCCCTAGAACATAATCATAATTATTTCAGAGCACAGGATGAAGAAAAACAAAGAATCAGGGATTTGGAGAGGACAATTGCAAGTTTACTAGGCCATATGGTTTCAATGGAGCAGGAATGCATCCAGCTTCAAGCAACAACCAATCTGTTGCATTCAATCTCAAGATACATTAACCAAATTACAGAAAATCAGCAAGTGGGAAATTATGGAAATGCACATGCAAGCAGAGAAGTGGAATTGATGGAGATAGAAGACAATATTCCAAATCAAGCAGAAATCCAGGAGGAGATTGAACATTAATCTGTTTCGTAAATGTACTTCAAATGTATCTTGTTATTAGCACATTTTATAAAAAAAATTAGTAGCATGGCTATTTGTAAGAATATACATCTTTCAAGATATTCTGAACTCAAGACAACAAAACTAGACTCATATAGATATGAGCCAAATTTTGTAAATTTTGTAAGACTTTGCTTGTTGTTTTGCCTCGACGCAACTATTTATATATAAATCCTCTTTAGTTCTTTTAAAAAAAAATTGATCATTGATATATTTTGACCTATGTCTTAAAACATAAATTATGTCCATATAGATGATGCAAGGGAAGAATTATTTAGTAAAGGAATAGACGTCTTCCATCTAGTTATAATCTCCCATGAACTACCTATTGCATCTATAACAAAAAAATCCCAATCCTTTAATATTTTTCCCAAGAGCCCTATCACCTTGTGATCCTCACCCATTGTTTCTTGAATCATGATCACATCTACCTTATACAACTCTAATAGTTTTTCCAAGGAAAGCCTTTTTGAGGGGGTTCACACTTTAATATTGAGAGATAAAATAACCATTGATTAACCTTAGTAGGGGTTTGTCTTTCTCCAAGGATCCCTTTGAGGGGCTCTGCTTCCCTTGTTGTGTTTCCTTCAAATCTTTTGGCTCAACATGATGGAGGTAGGATTTCCTTCTTGTAGTTGACAAGGATAGATCCCTTATTGGATCCATTCTCAAAGCCCCATTAGAGGAAATTTGGGGATAAAATGGGCCAATAAGAAAATTTGTTGTTGTTGAGTTGGAAATTCAATAATGAGTAGAATTTCAAATAGTTGAGTCAATGATAATCATTGAGTTGGACATATAAAAGTCAAGGACCATTATTTGACATGTTTCTATTTGATAATATTTAGCCATCTATACACCTCACCTTGGTTAAGGTCTTGGTGGGATTGTATCAAGATATAATAAATATATTTGAAATACTAAATATGGAATATTATATATAATTAATACTTCTATTCTTTCTTTCTTTTTCCACAAAAACTGGAGAATTTTATAGCATTAAAAAGGTGTGGTCAAGACCACTGAGTACAATATCAGTTTCATAGATGCCCCAAAAATTAAAAAAACTCCTGCATTGTTGGTTCTATAAAGACTATATCTATTCACTTACTAATTCTCCAAATATTTATCCTACTACCGTTCTGGAAAGAGTATATCCGATAGAAGATACTGTTAATACATATACAAAAATAAAACATGGAGATTACATAATGAGATTATTCAATTACCATGTTCTTTCTTGATGTTTTACACTCCTTATTCCTCTCTATCCTCTGCCAAGGGCTCATTGAGATCTGGGAGTGGAGATACAGATGCTGCTAAGTCATTCCTTATTCCTGGTTGAAGTTGCCTGCTGGAGACGACTGTTCATTGTTCCTTTCCAAATGCTCAATTTTGGATTTCATCTCCTCATTCTAGCTTCGCAAAGCATGCATTTCATCCTACATCTGGCCAATTGTATTACAATGTTCAGATAGTGTTTCCAATACAAACGATACAATGGAGCTTAATTCCCTCACCCGAATACAAAGTCGTTGACAATCTTCTTCCTTAGACTCCTTAATTTCTTTGTTAGGAGCTCACTTTCCATCGCTTCCTTCCCAATTTATTCTGACTGTGTTGAATTGCCCATGCTCACCTGATTCGAAAATCGTCCCTCCTAAGTCGCACAAAGATAAATTGGCTCGAATTACTTTCCACTCCAACATGCAAAGCAATCGACCCAGGTAAATTGGAACCCGAGCATATAGTCTTACTTCCCACAGAAAACCCACCAGAGCAACAATACTGCAAACTCTCCAATTGTTATTCTCTCTATCTACCGCTGCTCTAGATTTATCCATTTTTCTGTCACAAAGGCACTCCATCTCATAATTCAAGTGAATGTGCCTGGAGACATTAATTCGCACCGACACCTGTACCTTCCCAAGCTGAGTTAATCATATTCGGTTGCCCTTCAATACCTCAGAAGATCACTTGGTGACGTCTGGATTTCTCTGAGCCAATTGACAAAGCCCTAAACGTACCATCCCACAGTCCACCAGAATAATCAATTTGTACCAGGCTTCCTGCTAATCGAGGTTCATGTACCTTCCACTCGAATCCATTACTCGGGAGGATAGTCTCACGCACACAGATCAAGTTATTGCCCTTACCCTTCCCATCCGCCATCTTATCAACTTCCGCGAGTATAAACAGATGCCATGAGACCTCCACCTCCTCCCACGCATCATACATGCAACCTTGAATGTGGGGAAATAAGTAGGCCTTCGATCATGTTAAAGGAACATAAGTCTCCACGCTATTGACCCTCGAAAGACCAGGGGATTTGCCAATTGCCCGATTGGAAAGAACGTCCGATTCAAAATTATTATGCCTAAAGACATGGAAAAAACTCATGTGAATATCACTCGAGATAAGTTAGATTCGGTCCAGAAGTTTCTTTAGCATAAGATCCTCTAGTTATGAACCTGAGATCATAAGATTGATAATCACTTTGGAGTGCTCGACCACATTCAAGGTTTTGATTTGCTTTTGTGTGACTAGTAATATTTCGTGTAATAGAGTGCAAGCTTCTTCTCTATTATTAGTTTCTATTCCCAAATTCCAATAATACTCTAAGACTTTATTTCCTTCAGGGTCTATGAGAACCCCCCGCACCTTCCTCCCCTATTTAATACTTCTATTCTTTATTATATGATATCTATTATTATTTATTTATCATACTTTCATTACCATAAAAAAAATTGTAAATTTATTCAGAAAAACAAAATTACATTTTCTAGATGCTTTGTGAATTTCATGACTCCATAAAAGGAGTCCACATCATAAAATACAAAATAATTCTCACACCATCAAAATTAGATCGTTGAAATCCATCACTAGAAACATATACATAAAAAAAGGATAAATTATTGTTCGAGAATATCTTCGACATAAGCAGAGCCAAAAAAGATAGCCTCAAAAAGTATCCTTCTTGAACTAATCTCTCCCAATATCCTGAAAAAAATTAAAATAATAATAATAATAATAATAATAACAATGATGATAGCAAAATAACCAGAACTGCTCACATAACCACCACCAACTAGTAAAAAATAGGATAGATCTATAATAGAGGGTCATCCCTCCTCAAACCCTTGAACTTACCAAGAACTTGAAACTAATTATAGACCACTGGATAGACCATAGGCCTCCATATCCCTTTCTTTGTAAACATGGTGAAAGGAGAGGGAGTTAAAAACAACCTTGAAAACTTGTATATCATCATAAATGTGACACAAAAGAAAATTAATCCTCTAAATTGTTAATTCCCAATATCCAATTGATAACAACTAAAGAGTCACCACAAATTTGAATATTTGTAGACCTTTCCCAATCATAAGCATACGAAGCAACTTTGAAGCCATTAATTCAACAAGGTTGTTAGTACCCCTTCCTAGTCCAACCTTGAAATTAAGATAATAATACTCATCAAAGAAAAGTACTCCCCTTTCCCCACACATAGAGGGATATCCTTGATATGCTCCATCAAAGAAATCCCAAGCTCCACTCTTGTCAATACGCTCGATAGTAAATTTCCTAGGAGTTTTTTCATTTTCTATTTGTTTGAAGCACTTCAAGATAGACTTAATATACACAACACACTAGATGGGAGGGATAAATTTATCCTCAATTATCCCAGTATTGCAAGCAAGATAAATATCCCATGTTGTAATCAATGGTAGAGATTTGAAGTTTTTTAGCGTAGGATTACAAATATTTCAAAGTTGCCTCCACAAAATCCTCATACAAACATTCCTCAATCCATGCATAGTTTCAAATTCCTTCTAGATATGAACAAAATATGAGCAAGACACCAACAAGTTGAGTTCGGCCCTTTTCCATTGGTTTCCTAGCTAAGCCCCTGAGAGTTAACAATATGAGATTGAGCCACGATGCCCTCACTCATCTCAACGCCCCCCTTCACAGAGCCACCAACACCATCTTCTAACCCTCCTTCCTCATTATCTCGAGGAGCCAACTACCTATTTTGGGGTTCTTCATAGCCCTCATTTTTAAGATCCTTCAAATAAGTATTTCTCGCCCATGTTTGTCGATTAAACTTAAGCTCACAATCCATAACCACATGGCCATACCTATGGCATGCTACACATCAAATTGATACTCCTACATAATTGAGGGTTTGTGTATGAGTATGAGAACCTTTTTGAAGTGCAATTTCAACTTCTATTCCATTGCACAAATCTAAGCCCGCCAACATTTGGGCTATTGAGATTGTTTTGGAATCTAAAAAACTCATATCTGCATCTATGAATGAGCCTGGAGAGTTGCCAATTTCCTTAAAACTTCAAGGTACCAAAAGTCGACTTGTAACGAAGAAGTTTTAACCAAATTGGGGTAACGAAGGTTCTTTGCATATATGCATTGAAGAATGGACTCCATCTCTTTAGGGATAGTGGACTAGACTCCCACTTCCAATTAATCCCTAATATATTTTCTCAATCTTTGTAGAGTGAAATTGAAAGGCCAACCACCCCCAAGACAACAGATAAAAGAATGGGTTATAACCTATGCATGGCTCCCATTCCAATCTCAACTAGTTCTTTAGAGAATTCTCACTAACAGGCCTTCCATGAAATCGAACAACCAAGGCCTGAGAAGCCAGTCCCACTACTTCATGCATCTTAACATCTTTCCTCGAGAACTAATTTGAGAGGGAGTCCCTTTTTCTCGACACAATAGTTTCTCCTTTTCAATTCTACCAACCAACCAACACTTCACTCCTATGGACTTACACCACCATTTACAATACCCTTGCTTTGAATCTTCCACCTCTTCCTCTCTCACACCTGCATCGCCCCTCAAACAAACTTTGATTTCAATCTAACAACCTTTGATCACATCCCAAAGGAGCTATCCCCTTTTCCATAGAATCCTTAGGAATCGAGATCTACATATCCATAAGTGTCAAAACCTTTTGGATACCCTATGTACTAGCCTTGGAGCAAAACTCCTCATAACTATGAATAGGTTGGGGTAGAGAAACACCATTGAGACCTTTGAAAGGTGCACTTACTATGATTTTACTACCATCCCATTGTCATCTAATCTTGTATTTGCATTTATAATCAAGTCATCATGCTCCATCCTTCTCAGATCTAAACAATTGTTGTCATCTATGTTGACACCCTGCACCTGTTCAGAACCCACCTTTGCACAAACCAAGTCACATTGGGGCAAGTTTGGAAACACATCAACACGTGCCAACAGATATTTTAAATAATTGACTTATTCATTGTATGTCATTGCTTGCATATTTGAAACCCTCGTCCCCTAGATGTAAAACCTTAATAATCCTTTAGGGCTCCTACATATTATATTATATAAGAATATTTTATTATATAGAAATTATCTCATTATATATTATTATTACTATAATATAGTTATTATATCATTATATAGTTATTATATAGTTATTATTATATATTATATATTGATTCACATATATTATGTATGTATTTCCATTATTATCATATATTAATAGTACATTATTTATTATATGATATCTATTACCATTTATTGTGTGTGCATAAGAATCTAAACTTCTCATTATTATCTTTAACTCTCATCTTTTAATTCCGAATTAACTAGCTTACATGGAAATACGATGTGGCATACACAACTTATTATTTTATGATTTCCTTAAGAGGCCCATTTTGGTCCAAATTTGCTCTAATGCTTCAATACCCTCTTCCCCTCTAGTGTAGTCACCCTTTCTAGACCTCAATGTGTATTTCGATTTTACCTAGATGCTCCAAAATCCTCCAAGGCAGACTTTGATGGGATACTACTAGGGTTTAAAGATTCTTTATTGTAACTTTCCTTCTAGGGTTAACTAAGGCTTATTTTCTTTTCCCAAAATAATTTTAGGGCTTCCCAACCCCCCATTAAATTCCTCATCACTTGTATTCCTCCTTAGATCCCCCGAAGGTTTCCTACCCAAATATGATGGCGGTATGCCAATTCTACCTATTCTCAAAATCAAAATTTATAATATTTAAGAGAAAGGGATTTTCTAAGAGTTGTAAATTGACTTAATAATGGCCTTCGACCTTGTAGGAGTATTGGCTTGCACTACCTTGGGGATTTGTGGGTAATTCCTTTCAACTTTTTAGCCATGTTCTAAGATAAATTGATGCTCCTTGCCTTGATATTCTCTTGGCACTTTATGAGTTTTATCTACTACTAGATCTAAACCTCTATCGGATTCCAAATATTTCAAAATTGGTTGTGTAGGCTTCACAAATGGTATTTTTTCTTTCCCTGCTCCTAAAAGTGTGGTTGCACACAATCCTCCAAAACTTGCCCATAAACATGACACATTGCACACCTAAATGGATTTTTTACATAATCCACAATTTGCATTGGAAATTTATCCCCTACTACAATTTCAATAACATCTAAAAGCTCTTTTTTGAGATCTAACTCGACCAAGATGCATGTTGCAGTCTTGTACAAACTATGCTTATAAGCATCATCAACAACTATTTTTCTTCATAGACTATCCCCAATGGCTTTCAATATCTTATCATTATAGAGCTCAGTGGAAAGTCCTCGCAACTTGATCCAAACCAACTATTGTGTTGCTACCTTTGACCTGGGATAAAATCACACCAACCACCTCTATAGAGATAAAACCATCGATCCCTAGAACCATCTCTCCCTCTTAATTTGTTTTTTGTGTTTTCTTCCCTTCTGAAACAAGACCCTAACCAAGCATATGCCATCAATGGAAAATTGGAGCATAACTTGGAATTGAAACCCAAACTCTTTGCATCTAATCATTCTTAGATATTTTATAAATTTGTCTCCCAAAGAATTTCCCTATTAGGGTTTTCCCATTGTATTCCTTCACCCACTCCAATCGGATTTCTTCCCCAACCACCATCCTCACACCACTATTCTTTTGTTTTATGCACCTCCTTCCCTTCTTCACCCAGCTATCCTCCTTATTCCCTCCCCATCGTAGGTCTCCATTCAATACATCCAAATCTAAGCTTTGGACAACGAACCCTGCTCCCCGTGCTTCTTCCTCCAAGATTAGAGGGTTACTCTTGCATGTTGAGTTATGTGAAACCTCCTTACCATCTACCCTAACTAGTTCTCAATCGAAATTACTTACTATAGGTTCATTTGGTATATTCATTGGATTCGTGTTTATGACCTCACTTGTTGAGCATTTAAGTTTGACCACCTTAGCTTTGCCTCCCTCTAATATGCTCCAATTGGCTCATACCTTGCACCTACCTCATTTTTGGGTCTATTAACCTATGTATTTTCACCTTTATGTCTTGATGGATCCACTTTTTGCCCAGTTTCTAAAGTTTCATTTTGTCTACTTGAAGATCCCATGGAATAGACCTCAGTCTTCCTCGCTAATAACTTTACTCTCCAGGGTAATAAAGATTTGTTTCTCCTCGAATGGATCCTCCATGTAATCCAACAAGCGCTTCTCCTTCGAAATCATCAAACCTTAAACTTACCTCAACACATAATGGTTGAAATATTTATTTCATGATTTGATAATCACTATCAAATTATATATATAGGGCGTCTCCACTTTCTAYGTAAAAATGTTTCCTAAAATTTTGTCAAATCCTATTGAGATTTATTTTTCAAAGGCCCTATTGCATTTAAAAATTCTCATGGACATGCTTTTTGCAAAGGGGTAGAACTAATCTCCATATCTTTTGTCAAATCCTATTGAGGTTTATTTTTCAAAGGCCCTATTGCATTTAAAAAATTTCATGGACATGCTTTATGCAAAGGGATAGAACCAATCTCCATATATTTTGTCAAATCATATTGAGATTTATTTTTCAAAGGCCCTATTACATTTAAAAAATTTCATGGACATGCTTTATGCAAAGGGGTAGAACTAACCTCCATATCGAAGATTTAAAATATTGTAGTTTTTTTTCCTACAGAAAATTGCTCATTATATTATATAAAACTTTTCAAAAGAAAATTTACAAAAATATAACAGTAATCATAGCAAGCACTCTCCTCAACCCTCCAAGCTAGAAATATATGAGAGTAAAAAATACTAAAATACTACCAACACACATGCTGGTTCAAAACATTGAGATAAGAACACCAAGTGATCAGATCTGACCCCATAGGTCCATAAAATCTGCCCCAATAAACCAAAACAACACTATCTCTTATGTGTAGACAGAGAGAAAACTCATCCAAAAAATTAAAATTGCCAACAAAAAACATTAATAGAGATTTAAGACCAGGGTGGGGCCCTCATTCCCCTCTTCCCACTGGTTGTAAACTATCTTCCCTTCTTTCATATGGAGTGCCTTCTTGGATAAAATGCCTGCCTACTTGTTGATATCTCTGTAAATGTGCGTGAAGTTGATTGTCCTGAAATCTTTACCAAGGTCTGTGATTATATCCTTCCATCATTCCAAAGAGATTACCTGCAACTTCCCTTCTTGGTTCAACCAATCTATGGTGATTCTGGAATCTCCAAAAACTTGAAGATCTAGGATATGCATCTGGGAAGCCAGTGTTATTGTTGCCCACACTCCAAAAAGTTCATCCCTAGTATTAGTGCTTAGTCCATAGTTGAATGTCCACTTATAGACCGTATGATCATTGATCCTAAGAACCCCTCCAAATCCACTTAGTTGTCCATTTGATTGAGCTGCTCTATCGAACGAGACCGATGTAAAATCCTCTTTGGTAAATGAAAAAGTGGATCTTGTAACTAACACTTTATGTATATCCATTGGTCTTCCAACTCCTCCAAGTGACTTGCATACAACCGAGTGGATAGAAGGTCCTCCATTTTCAAATAAAACTTTGTTGCGTTCCAACCACACATGCCAACTAATGAGTGAGGGAAGAATAGGGTGCGAGCAACATTGTCTTAGCCAACTTTCAAATCAAGAGTTCAGAGAGGATCCCTTCCATAAAGTCTTTAAACTAAGGGATTTTTTAATCTTGAACCACACTTGATGTGTAAAACAACAATTGACCAACAAGTGCATAATTGTCTCGGGCTTCTTTAAACATAAAGGTAAAATACTTGGACCAGACCATCCTCTACTTTGTAAATTATCCCAGGTAAGAATTTTGTTTTCCACAAATAACCAGGTGAAATATTTTATTTTGGGTGCAAGGTCCCAAGTCTACAATTTTTTTCTCCATCCACCTATGGGTTGGTGCCAAAGTTTTGATTCTAAGGCATTATAGACATTTTTGGCAGTCAGAGTGCCCGACCTATCACCCCCGATCCATTTCAACTCATCAAGTATGTCATGTAACTGTACACCAGAGAAAATCAGAGCCTTGCAGAATAAGTCCCATTCTATCACTTGTTCTCCCATGAGACCAAGGTCATCACTTTCTTTCCACTGAGCGTAGATCGTTCCCAGCCGAATAGATCCTCTAGCCTGGAAGAGAAAGTGAATGTTTCTCCACTTTAATGAAGCTAGGAGATCTTGAGAGAGAAGAGAGAAATTTCCCATTCCCAGAATCTTATCCTTGCCAATAATTACATAATGGCCATATCCGGGACTCCAACTCAACCAATGAGTTATTACATTTATAGACTTTACTAGATTTCTCCAGGTCTGAGAGGCATTTGTGGTTCTTTAAGTGGTCGATCTCAGCCAACTAAACACCAAGCTATATGAAATATATTTATAATTTATGACCCTATGCAAAATGCCATCCTAAATCAGAACTCGCCACAAGGTGTTTGCCACCAACGATCTATTAAAAAGGTAGATGTGACTTAATACCCAACCACCAAAAATCTTTGGTTTTGCAATGATCTCCCATTTGCAAAGATGAATATGTTGTTTAACATTGCTACTTGACAAAGGAAGTTTGAAATCAATTGTCTTGATCCTGTTGAGTACTGGCGTCGTGATACTTGCCAAAGCCATCCAATAAACATGCAAGCTCTAAAGCACTGCGTTAATAAGAATGAAGCGACCTCCTAAGGAAATCCATCGGTTGCACCAATGGCCTATCCTTTTTTCAAACTTTGCAATTATCTAATGCCAATCTTCAACCTTATAATTTACAGGCTCGAGAAAGTAGCAAAGATACCTGAAACCTTCAGTTAAATCTGCAAACTTGTATGGAAATATTTCCTTGTATGAATCTAAATCCCCATTGTTGAATTCCATAATAATGTAAAGTTTACTTGAGCGGGTTCTCCATCGGTCATGTTGCTCTACGAAAGATTTTTAGTATGTTATCGATCTCCTTCCATTCCTGAAGTGAAGCCCTAGTCATGATGAGTACATCGTCCACAAAAAAAAGATTGAGGATCTTCATTAATCTGGAGACTTTGACTCTCGTCAACTTCCCTTCAGCCTATCCTTTCTTGAGGAGTAAACTGAGACCTTCCATCACTAAAATAAACAACATAGGGGATAATGGACAACCTTGTATTAAACCTCTGCCACTCTGGAAGAAAGAAGTAGTCCCCCCATTTATCAAGACTGCATATTGTTAACACAACTCATTATCCAATTTGTGGTCGAAAGACCAAACCCTGTTTGTAGTAAAGTCAACTGCGAAAAATCCCAATTAATATAGTCATAAGCCTTTTTTAGATCAAGCTTCAAAATCATGGCCTTTAATTTTTTCAACTTAATACTATGGATACATTCCTAAGCAGTTCCAATTGCATCCAGGATCTATCTACCCTTTAGAAAACCCAATTGATCTCTAGAAAGAGTTCGAGAAAGAAAAGGTTTAATCTTGTTTGCAATGAGCTTTGAGATAATTTTATAGCACAGATTACATGGGGCTATAGGTATAAATTCTCCAAAAGAAGTAGGCTTGTTGAATTTTGGAATCAGAGCAAGGAAGGTTGAGTTTAAGGATCTAATCACTTCACCTCTTCTCCTAGATTCCTCAACCGCCTCCAGGAGGTCATCCCCTACCAGCTCGAAAAAGGAAATGAAGAATTCGACCATCCACCCATCAGGCCTAGAATCCCTTCCTTGGAAAAACCTTTTAGGACAACAATTAATTCATCTTTAGTACATGATTTTTCAAGTACTTGAGTATCCTCCTCATCGACTAAGCGGGGAAAGAGTCAAATTGTGCTTACCTGATTAGTTATAGTATTTTGTCTCATGTCCTCAAAGAATATTTTGAAATGTTTGGTTGCTTCTTTTAAAAGTGCCTCCTGTCCAGAATGAACTAGGCTGTTCTCATCCTGGATCTCCCAAATATATTTACCATTCCTTTTATGACTAGCGAACCGATGGAAAAAAATTGTATTTTCGTCTCCATTTTTAATCCAAATCGCTCTGAGTCGTTGTCTCCATAGTTCCTCTTCTGACCGAAGAAGCTTATTGTGTTCTTCCTCTAGTGACTTTATATGATGATCTGCATTTGTCGTCATCAGTCCCAAAGCTTTCTCCTAATAGTAGACCTCAAATTCCTCCTCGAGATTATCTAGTTTTAAGTGCTTCTAGATTCTTTGATCTTTAGCCCACAAGTTTACTCAACTTTTTAATTGTTTCAACTTCCATACCAATCTTCATTAGGTCGTTGTTTCATCCAAGAATGTTTGGTCGTTCCATACCTCTTGCACTATATGAGTAAAATCCTCTTCCCCCAGCCACGTAGGGTTTAACTTGAATGGATATGTTGTAGTATGAAGGTTGTTGTCTAGTTGAAGAAGAACAAAGGCATAGTCTGATATGTAAGGGTATGCAACCCAAGACCTATGTCTACCGACAGTGGAAATGAGGTCCTCTGACAAATATACCCGATCCAGTATTTTGGAGATTCCTTCTCGCTTAGATCTACCATTCTGCCACATGGGTACAATTTCATTTGGTAAGATGTCGACAAGATGATTTCCCTGAAAATTTCCCTTGAAAAACCTTGACAACAGGGCCAATTTTGTTGATTCACCCTAAACCTCTCCAGCACTGATTGTGAAGTTTAAATCCCCTGCTACAATCAATTTTTTGTAGGCTAACATGCCCCTGCTGACCACCTTGTCCCAAAAAGTCTTTCTCTCTGAACAAGGTCCATAAATGTTCAAAAGGGATATCGGCCTCTTAGCCTCTAAACATGTACCTGTCATAAAAATACCACCACAATTTAAAAATGTTGCGAGGTAAAACTTGTAAGGATTCCAAGCCACTAGAAGTCCCCCAGATTTGCCAACAAAACTAACATCACAAGTCAACCATGTTGGTCAAAAAGTATTCATAAAAAGTCTAGTTTTCTTCTCATCTACCAAAGTTTCTTGAAAGAAAATAATATTAGGATGAGTTCTAGAGAGTAATCTATGAAGGGAAGCAGTTTTCGCGGTCCCTCCCACCCCGCTGATGTTTAAGGAGAGAAGAATCATGATTTTTCCCTAGCTAGGTATGTCATGCCTCGAAGCACCCCAATATTAGAGATGATGGAATTTTGAATAGCAATAGTGTTAGAATAAGTGCCTTCTTTCCTACGAGCACTCCTGGTTTTTATTGGGGAGATCTCAATCCCCAAACCCCTCTACCAGGCAAATTTCTTCCATGTTTCCTTCCCATTCTGTCCCATAGACCCAACTTCACTAGAAATCCCCTCTTGTCTAATGACATTTCTCCCCTGGTAAGTGGGAAGTGAAATAGGAGTCATGGTCTCTTTGTAAGAAGGAACCAGGGTATCAAGTACCGCTCCTATAGAACAATCACCAATATCATACTCCCTTAAGCCTTGAATAATGCAACTTCTCCCCACGAGCTCCATGGATGGTCCCTCTTCCCCCCGTGGGTCCTCAGAGGGTGTTGTAATGGTCATAAACCCCCTCTGGCTAGAGGTGTCTAACCCAAGAGTCTTAACCCCCCCAGGAAAGTTTGGTTCTGTCTCTGGAGAAATATGCAGGAGAGGCCTCAACTTCCAAATTGGAGGTAGGATCCAAAGAATCACATTCCCATGCTAAAAAAGAGTAATAAATAGAGGGACAATGCTTTTTTAACTTACCGGCTACTGTGTTTTGTTGCGATGTCGATCTAGCCTCCTCCTCAACTAAGTTGAAATCCCATTTCTTATGAGATTCCAGCCCCGAGGAGTCACATGGATTCACCTTTCTGATGATGGATGCTTCCAACTCATCCTCCACCACAAAACCCTCACAATCCCTCCGCAAGTGACCGGTTCTTCGGTAGATGGAACATCTGAATGGGACTCCTAAATTGTCAAGTTTTTGACCCAGTAAATTCCCCCTCCAATAAACCACTGTGAATATCTATTTCCACCATAACCTTTTTGATATGTTTATCAGATGCCTTATTAGTTGCTTCATCCACTTTTACGAAGCGAGCAAACTCATTTCCAATGGCTTCTAGAGCCTTAGCGTTCCAGAGTTGTAAAGGCTGTTGAAAAGTCAACAAGAAACATGTGTCTAATTTATTTTTCCCTTAAATAAATTGGACAATAAATATTAATCTATTATCTCATAATTACTTGAAATAATTAACTGAAATGGCAAATCCGTTAACTATGGGAAATTCGAGTTCAATGGTTGGCTGGTAAGACATGGAGGTGACTTGAAGTTGTAACAGAGTTATAAGTGTAGTTATGAGAGTTGTGAAGTAATTTAACTCAGTTAAGTGAATTAAGCCCAGTTGTACTAGTTGTAACTAAACTTGCACTAGTGAGAGTTCAGCGAATTAATTATTAATTAATTCACAATCAGTGATCTCACATGCAACTGAAGATTTACCACTGTTAACTACATGCATGTCAAATCCAGTGGAGACCTAGTTGAGATAACAAGTGAAAGGGACAGTTTGGCTATCAGTTGTGATTTGAGTGAAGTGCACTCATGCAATCACACATGCAGTGGATATGCTCATGAGCATGTGCAAACTAGGCTATTCGAATTCATTGTGAGAATTCCAATTCCAGGGATTGTGCAGAGGAGGCGGGCTGTTTGGAGACATAAATTGGCACATGTATTTGCTGAGTTTTGTATGACAGTGTGAGACGATTGTATTGTACTGAGAGCTCTTGGATTAGAGTTTTGTATGAGATTGTTTCATGATCCATGATATACATAATATATGATAGTGGGGTTTTTAGCTTTATTCTTTCCCGATAAAACTTTTGTGTTATGTGTTCTTGATATTTCACTTTGTGATCATGGTTTAATTTCTGCAAGAATATTAGTAGAAGCGATTATGTATTTAACAGTGGCATATAATTGTTAGATCAGGAGAATCACAGGAAATACTTAATTTGTATTGAAATTTCTACAAAGGCAACCCGGGTAATAGCACCCAAAGGTGGCAAAACTAGAAATATTATGTTACTGGGTCAAAACAAACCCTCCAGCATTTTAGCATGAGGTTGCTGCTATCAATAACCCACAACTTGTCTACAACAACCAGAGCATCTTCTAGGGAATTGAAGATGAAACCAAACCAACCCTGGAAAGAGTCAAAACTTCTGGAGTGTACCCCAGCAAGGGAGACCATGTGGAACTCACCCATCTTGGTAAAGATTGTTTGCACAAGGTTTGGTAAGAGAGACGCCCCACCAATGCATAGAGGGCCAAATTGCAAGACTCCTCCAGTCCGATTTGACTACCAAGAACCATCCTGCGCTTCGACCTGTTTGGTTTCCACGCTTCCAACAAAAGGCCCTTTCCTCCCTGTTCTATGTGAACTCTCCCTCTCGAGCTTCTAGGCTGAAACAACCTCCCTGGAGTGTCATGTAGACCCACATAGTGCACTGTAAAATATGTTTGGCGAGGATACGACCCTCCAGGGAAAGGTGAGGAGGGTTCCAAGGTAAGTGATACATGCCTACCTCTAGTTGCAGAAGAAGGCTCTGAAATGAGCTCTGCATTTGACACTTTTTTTAATTTACCACAAGATCCAACACTCAACTCATCAACCGAGGTGAATAATCTAGCTCTTTTCTAAATGGCCTTGTCATTTGCATCCATGAGTGCATTGACTTCAACTTCCATCTGGAAGCTTCTCCAACCTATAGAGCCCTACCACCTTACGGTCCTCCCGACCTTCTCAGCTAATAGTTAGACTCAACCAGAGTTTTTAGAAGTTCACTATTAAAAATGTGTTAATGCTTTGGTTCTTGTGAGGTTCACGAGTCACTTCATAGTGTAAATGTACTACCCGTGTAATAAATAAAGCCAAGCTTACTCTCCGCCATTTCAGAGCTTCCTCTGAGACAACCTATTCTAAAAAAAGCAGAGCTTCCGCCAAAGCATTGCTTCCACCAATGTTAGTCCTCTTCTATAAAATAACTGAGTGTCCACCATTGTTAAGTCTACAAACCTAAGTCCGCCAATGTAGAGCCCCTAGTTCTGCTATAGTTCAGGTTGCCACCTTTCTATTTTTGACTCCACAACAAACCTTACCTTACTCTTGTTGTATAAGTCGTATTATTAAGTCTACAAACCTATGTTCGTCATTGCAGATCCCCTTGTTCTGTTATAGTTCTTCCTCTCGACACACATGTGAATCATTTCGAGGGCAATTAAAAAATTAACATATTGTAGTTGTGGGGGACTCCAAGCTTATAGCTCATAATTTAAATGACGTTGTCATTGATAATCAAGGGGACAACCAAAGATGAAAGGTAATATAAATTTATTTATATGAAGGCAATATCAATTTTAACAAATAACAAATAAGATTATATAAAATATTTTTTTTTTAAGTTATAAACTTCAACTTAAGGTGATACCAATCTTAACAAATGAGATTAGAGATGCATGAGGATCAACATACATATAATTTAATAAAAAAGTCAAAAATAATATTTAAGAAGATATTTGGAAAATAAAGTCTATGTATGAGTAAGTGTTTAGAACTACTCGTTCTCTATTATCACCATCAACCACTACTCGTGTTTGAGGTGTGTCATCAATTGTCAATCACATGGACTGCACCATATTGTCATTTGTTGGACTCTCCTAAGTCTTTGGATAGTAACTTTGGCACATCCTTAATATTTGGCACATCCTTAATAATAAAGCTCATTATTGTTTTTAATGCTAATGTTTGGCAGGTGACATTGAATTGTATTGAACACAAAGTCTTTGGTGCCAGTGATATAAGAATATTTGGCATAGGATTAAAGTGCTAGGGTAGTCCTTAAGAATTGCACCATGTAGTGCCAACGTTATAAGAATATTTGAAGTGCTAAGGTAGTCTCAAAGAATTACACCATGAATTTTATCATGATTAGCATTCAAATCATTAGTTCTCATGGTCAATAATGGGGGCCATTACATGTCTTCATTATGTTTAATGTACTTCATTTTGCTGTCTAGAAACTTTAATTGAAGTTGCTTCATGGTGATCATTTGGATATTACCCTATCTTAACAATTCGAAACAACGTGATCAATTTATTACATGTTCGCTTGGATTGATGGTCCATGGTTTTACCCTTAACCCAAGCAAAAGGAACCCAATTGGGATACTCGAGATCAAAGCACTTTCACATGGAAAGGAAAAAGAGGGAAAATCAGGGAATTATTATTAAATCATGCTTATTATTATTATTATTAAATCATGCTTGATTTTAATATAGGAGCAAACAAAAGAATCCCAATCATTAGATCATGCATGATCAGAAGAATTTTTGAAAGGTTCAATGTGAAACAAGCCCAATCAACAAATAAGCTTAATTATGAAATTAAGGAAGAAATTCATAGGATTTTTTTGACATTTAACATTTGGATGGGTTCAATTATAAGAAAGTGCCGAATTTTGAAATTGAGTATGGTTGATTTTTTCAATGTTTTGACTAAAATATTATAATGTGTTATATTGCTTTGAATGGGCTAAATGCAAACTTATTTATACGGTTCCCAATAGACAAGGTAATAAAAAAAACATGTTAAAGTACAACCAACAAAGGAGAAGCAATTGGCTAAAGAAAAACAACCAACCATGGAGACATTGTCAAAATATTTTAATAGTTTAATATATGTAGACACTTCACATCAAATTGGTATTAATAATCCTCATCATTTTAGAGAATTGTTCTTTTTTTATCAAACATGGAGTTGGATTGCACTACCTCCAACCTCAAATGAAAGACAACACGAAGAGATTTATGGAGAAAGAGAATTTTGAAAGTCTTATATTCATAATGCTAATGTTAGGCCACGAGTGGTGCCTTGCATAGAGATAATTGGGCAACTGATTGAACATGTAGATGTGGAGAAAAAATGGATGTATAATGAGCATGGCAAATGCACATCATCCTTCTTACTTATTGATTTAAAGGCATATTGTAAACTCACAAAGGTTGGAGAGTTTTTGACAAATGAATGGGTGTGGGAATTCACTCGCACACACAACTACCATGAAATGCTAGCCAAATGGTATGAAGAAGGTAGAATATACAAAGCTAGAAATACTTGGATGTTTCCCACTATCAATTTTAAGGCTACTTCCACGTATGTTTCTATGTTAGTCATTAGGTCGCATGGGGAAAAATCATCCACACATTTGAATGTTGCTTGGGTACCATTGATTCATGCTATCATAGGTAAATGGACTAATTTCAACTAGGAAACCATTCTATCATTTTCATTCGGA
The DNA here is from genome assembly GCA_032191745.1 of Picea mariana. Lineage (NCBI taxonomy): Eukaryota > Viridiplantae > Streptophyta > Pinopsida > Pinales > Pinaceae > Picea > Picea mariana. The sequence goes on along the minus strand of JASDQU010104136.1, from coordinate 184,055 downwards.
GAAGTTTTTGGGAATGCTAAGCTTGGTTCATGCACAACACCTCTAAAGTTTTATATGTCTTCCTACTCCATGGATGTAGTATGCACCTCTATTTCATTCATAGGCATGGGTTGGTCTTGGAAACTTGATCAATGTATTGTTTGTGTGTATTATAAAGCCCTTTGGGAGCATAAGTATATTCACAACTATGTTCACATTTACGATCAATTTTTTGCAACATTATTTGAGCTTATATTTTGTAATCCATGCCCAAGTCTATCTAAATAAGCCATAGAAGTATTGTAGAGAAATAAAGATTATAACATTGATGAGAGGTCTACATATATCTGTTATAGCAAATTTTGCCACACTCCATGCATCTTGCTTTGATGGCCTTCCATTTCCCTCTCCAGACTTCATTTCCCCCTTTTGTTCACTCCAGAGATAAAAATACACATTTTTGTCCATATACACGATCTACATTTATACAACTCACGTATACGCAAGTTGCTCCATTACAGCCCGCGCACATCGGGTTTGGTGCTCAAAAATTAAAAAAATATGTCGGGTTTCCTTGCCATTTCACGAGATCCATGATCCTTGACCTTCCATATACTGGAAATGCTATGACTCAACACTTCAATTCCATTTGGAGGCTATAAATTGAGCCATATCAAAGCCTTGAAGACAATTCATCATCAAGAGCAAAGACACTTTGGAGAAATTTCACCTCAATTGAGTTTGCATCCCTTTGTCCTTGAAAGTTTGAACTTCTTGTGTTCATCCCCCAATCTCTTCCTATCTTGTGATGGAGAACTTCATTGACTCCTACATGTGAGCTTGCCTTTGTGGAGGATTGAAGTGGTGGAGGCCGAACTAGAGGGACTTAGTTTCTCGGTTCCGATATGTGTCGTTGCAAAAGTTTGTCACCTATGTACTTATGTTGATTACATTAATATAAATACTCTTTTCTCCTCCAATTGATATCTTGCAAATATTTGTATTGCTTTCCATGGGCGTATTTGTTATGTATGGTAATGGATTATGCTAATTTATATGCTAACATTATATATCATTTACACATGCTTGCATATCTTGGTTGTTGAGGATAAGTTGCAGGTATAAAGCTTTGAGTCGTGTGCTCAATGATGGTCTTCTTCGGACGTACGGTCGAGGTAGGCTTCTAGCCTTCTCTTGTTAGCATTTCATTTATATAGCATACTTGAGATTAGAGTTGATTTGTGGGTGTCGTTCTGTCTGTTGTGGTTTTCCCCTAGCCATAGAGAGATTTTCTTCGTAACAATATCATGATCTATGGAGTAACAATACCTTCTCATATATTGCCACTCCATGTGCCTAACATGATGGTCATCATAGATATTGGTTATTAAACTGCTTTATATGGTTTCAACACATACCTCTCGAAACACCAAAAGAAGCTTTGTCAACCAAATCCTTTGTTCATAGATTTGTATGGATTGATTGATTCTACGTGGGTGAGAATGGAAGGGGAGAACATGGAAGCCTGTGACTTTCCCATCAAAATATATCAGATGCATGTTCTACTTAATATTGTGGAAAATCACAGGTCTGAAGTGAAAATTACTTTCACTTATGAAAAAAATGAATTCAATGAACCAAAAATATGCAATTTTGCATATGATGTAGTGTAGGCTAAGTTACAGTCATTAGCATAAGAGTTGACAAAGAAGTCTGAAGAAGAAACGTAGGCTAACAAGAAAAATAAAGAGGAAGAAAAGAAAGCACGTGGAGAAAAGAATGAAAGCAATGTATCAAGCTGTGAGCCAATGGAAGAAGTATACACCCCTAGAGTTTTTCCAGTATGTTTGTTTTGGGATTGGTTACTGTAGGAGAAATTTTATTTCCAACACTTACCGATAAAGTGGCTAATTTAGAAATGTCCACTTTTGATAGGAAAGGGAAATTGATTATCAGACAGACTCATGAGAGGAGAAATATAATTGTTTATCAAGAGCTTGTGATTACCATTGAATTTGTTGTGTTAGATACGAAGAAATTATATCTAACAACAACTGCTTCTACAAGAATTGCATTTACAAAAAATACAACTAACAAAGCACCTTGCATAGTGAAATGTATGAGAGACCATGAAGTTGAAATTGCACTGTCGAAAAATCAGGTACAATATTACAAATCAAAACAATATGATGTTGTCGAGTTTATTGACTATGCATTGGAGATTCAAGATAAATTAAATGTTGTAGAAAGAGAGTTGTATGCAAGAGATCAACTCCTTCAGGGACAAAGTCAAAATATATCTAATGTTTAAAATCAGATACAAGCCTAGAAGATATCTCAAGAATAAGCACAACTGCAATTTGATTCCATTAAAAGATGGAAAACTTATCTTGGTGATATTCCCATAAAAATCCCCTAATTGAATGATGTTATGCTTAGCATTGATTTTGGTCTTAGATATTGGAGGGATTCTTCTCAAAAGGCATTAAAAGGCACGCAACATGAGTTAGTAAACGGTTACCCCCCATTTCTAGCTGTAACTAAGGAGATGATGTCTCAAGGCCCGTGGGTTATAAACATGGAGTGACGAGAGCCAGATGAGAAGACATAGCCCCTCCTCTTACCACACATCACCACTGATCGACAACAACATCGTCCACCACACCAACTTGGCCCGCAAAGGACAACATGTATTGCTTCATGAGGCAACAAGTCTGGTCTCGCAGTAAGTGTCATTTTAATAATTGAAGCATTTGAACATGTTGCAAAGGGTCCTTTTTTTATTTTGAAAACATTTGCTTGGAAATTATTCCTTTTGCCTCATTTCACCTTAGTGGTTGACATGTTGTCCTAGTAAGTGGGTCACCCTTGGGAAAAGGATTGCTACTAGGAGGTCTCCTTGAAGGGTCATCGTACCATTCCCACACATACTTATCATTTTCTACACCCCTTCCCTTCTGTCTCCTTATCTTTTGTGTTTTCGAGCATATTGAACCAAGAATGGCTTGTACCTCATTTCATGGGAAGAAGGGGCTACAAGCCCAGAGGGTTGTAGCTGGAAAAAGATAAAATCTATATATTTTCCTCTCGATGCTCGCCCTAAGGTTCTGAGAGCAATGAAATTATTCTCCATAAAATTCAAGGACCAGTAAAATAAAACACATAATTAATAAATGTACGGCTTGTTGAGGGAATGCATTTTACAGTGTATTTTACTTCCCTTGCACATGACACTCTGTGTGTTCTTAGACTCAAGTGGCATTGTGGTGCTCCTTACTTTCCATTGCACCGGGAACTCATTGTTTTGGACCGTAATCAATTAATGGCAATAAAGGGATTGGAAAAAGGTTGATTCCCTCCCCCCTCATTGCACACGCGAGAAGATGAATGTTTCCTTTGGAGGCACTTGAATAACATGTTATGAAGGTATTGTGGCCCCTAGCACCAAAACATTGGCCTTGGGAGGCCTAAGACGTCATATCCTAGCCCTCAACGTCACCATTTTGATCGGGTTATGATGGGGTATGATGATGATGGTGAGGATGTGATGTGATTTGATGGAGAGAGATGCATTTTTGGTCACCCTAGCATATGACGAGGTGGCACATGTCCTTTGGAGGCCAAACGATTTGCACCTAGAGGCTAAACGTCTTTCTTGGAGGCCTAACGTCACCCTTTAGGGCATGAAGTCACCCCTTAGGGGTTTTGTTTTAATGTTATTTTGTAATTTGTAAAGTGTAAAGACAAATTAGAGGGTCATCCCTCTTTCTATTTTGTTGTTGACAAATTAAGTGGACAAAGTAGGGTTGGATGACCTTGTATAAATAAATTTCATTCCACTCTCATTTTATCATCATGGTTTTGAGAATTACATACTCTGTGTTATAATATAGAATATTGTGTGCTCGTTTTACCATTGATGATACCCTCATCACCCAACCATAGGCCGAAGCCGCCCTTCGAGCACCTTAACCTTGACTGAGAATTACTCTGGAAGCAAACCCTAGGCTAGATAGCCAAACAAGGTGTAGCACATCTTCCTCCAAGGATAGCACACCAACAATAGCTGATCAGATAGTCCAAACCCTAGCCAAGAGATAGTCCAAGCTCATAGTGAAAACTAGTTGTTGTTGCACCTGCACCTGCAGCCCTCCTCCACATGTGCGCACCAAACTGGGAACTGCAGTGCGTACCAAACTGGGAACTGCAATTCTGAGATGCTGTCAAATGAGAACTGGCACCTTGTATTTATAGTGGTTCTGCCAGATTTGTTGGGGCCGACTTCTCCTTCTGGATATGTGTCTGTTCAGTATATTATTATTATTTCTGGCCGACTTCTTCTCTTGGAGGCTAATAACCTAATATTAATTATCTTCTTGAGCCGACAAGACTTCTAGGGTTATTAGCCAACTCATTAGGGTTTTCTCTTGCTTTCCAGAGTCTTCTATTCTCGTCAGGTTCACACATGGAGGTAAATACCTCCCGCAGCTACCATAATATTAACACTCCCTCCTAGCTAGGGAGGTATTACAGGTAATGGTCTTGAGCACAAAAAAACATACCATTTACCCGGTAGCATCAATATAGTCGTCTAGACTATCTCATGACTAGATCATGAGCATCACCATCACCATCAGCTGCATCATCTCTCGAAACCATACTTCATCTGAGTAATTAGACACGATGTTGGATAAGTCACTCACACCATAGAGTGATACAAGAGCCATTCTTATAATCTAGAGGAGTAAATGCTCTGAACCAATTTCTGTCTAGAAAAATCTCTGTTCATCATTCGTCTGGATGGTGATTTTTTCCAATAAACTGTTGATAGTCTTCAAGTCAGTTAGAAAAAAAATAGAACACAACTGTGTCTATCCATAGTAGTACATAACTACAATCCAGTGGTTCACTACCACACCAAGTAGCACACAAGTAGTTGATCAGCAACGTATAGTTATGAACAATGGAACATATCCACCACAATAGTCTTCATCTACTGTCATACAGTCTTCATAACAAACATATGATAGCAACTTGCATAGAAACAATGTTATGATATATACTGAATTATTTGGGCCAATATTTCACTCACATCTGTGAGCTCTGAAAGAATATATGCCTCACGAACAATGGAACATATACACCACAGTAGTCTATATCTATTGTCTTCATAACAAACATCTGATAGCAACCTACACAAAAACAATGTTATGATATAAATTGAATTATCTGGGCTAGTCTTTCACTCACGTCTATGAGATATGAAAGAATATCTTCCCTCAGAGTAGAACAATGAGATATTTGGACTATTCTTCTCAAGTAAGGAAGAATAACTGTCCTATCTTCTGAACATGGACCATTCCCCACCCTGGGCCATTCTTCCTACACTAATCAAAGTGCACCCTGGAGAGAATGTATAACCCTAAGGAATGCTGAGTCTGGACCATTCCCCACCCTGGGCCATTTCTCCTACACCAATCAAAGTGCACCCTGGAGAGAATGTATAAACCCTAAGGAATGTTTATTCCTGATTGTTGATCTTGGACCATTCCCCACCCTGGGCCATTCCTCCTACACTAATAAAAGTGCACCCTGGAGAGAATGTATAAAACCTAAGGAATGATTGTCCAGACCATTTCCTCTTTTAACCACAAGAGGAAAACATTGTCCAACATCAACCTCCAAAACAAACCATTCCTCATGTTAACCACAATGATAAATCGTTGTCCAGTGAGGCGGGCTAGTCTTCTTGAGTAATCCTCGAGAAGAGAGACTGCCCTAGACCACTCCCCATGTTAACCACAATGGGAGGTCATTGTCTATGATACATCAGCAATCATACTACTTTCCATGTTAACCACAATGGAAAGTGACTGTCCATCGGAAGTCTCAATCCACTTTTCGAACAGGAAAGCATTTGTCCAAGATGGACTATTTTTCAATTTTTAAAGATGAATGTCTTCAATGATGTTTTCAGTGCTCCCTCCTAAATTGGAGAGTCATTTCTTCCTTTTCCAATGAGAAGGAAGTTGTTTCCACGAGCTCCAGCTTGAGTACGCAAACTCTTTCATCTTGGATAGAAGCTTTACCGAAATGTTTGCTTATCTTCTCATCTGTGGAGATATGTATTGGATAAATCATTTTCTCCTTTCTGGACTTCATCATGGATAATGTAATGCTTGATTTCAAATGTACTTTAGTCTGGAACACTGTGAAGGCTTCATGTAGATCTAAACAATAGAGTATATCATAGTTGGAGAATTTGGAACACATCTATGTGGCACTTCTTCTGTCATCATTAGTTCTGATCTACTGAGTATTCATCTTGATGTTTATAGGAAATCTTCACCACGCTTGTATTGTGAACTGGAGATTCTCCACCAAGTTATCTTCTTCTATATGCATACAGGAGTCTCTTTCTGGTATGCCTCAAAGTCTTGAGATTGCTCTTCATACGCTCTTTATTCAATTTCTCTGGAGAACATTCTTTGCATTCATCTGATGTAGAATTCTGACTCATGGATGTTGCGGATGATATAATGACTTATGTAGAGATAAGTCTGGTTTACTGAAACAAGTAATCATCATAGTCTTCTCCCTCCATCTGGGAGAAACTCTGGTTCTAGATCTCGCAATGCTTTCATTCATAAGTCTTCCATACATTGTTTTTCATCATGATTTTCAGTTCTTCTGCTTGATTGCTTTTAGTGAGTTCATATCAGGCTGGTAATCTTGTGATTCTTGATATAATGACTGGTTGTTCTGGTTCCTCTTTCTTTCTTGGAATCCTCATGTTTTTCTTTAACTCTTGGGTCCATGGAGTTTCTTATAGATTCCATGCCCTAGAGATTTCACTTCTTCTTTTTATCATGAGATCACGGATCTAGATGGACAACCAGGAATACTTTAAGGCTTCTCTTCGAAGAAGTCTTCTTCTGCAATTGAACTGAACACGTACTGTCTTTTGTGACTGCTACCATGAATATATATACTTCATCATCTTCAATGGGTCATAGGATTAGCTCTCTCCTAATCCTTGCTTCACGTAAGAGTGCATATGATTGGCTCCCTCCGTCTAGCGGAGTCCATGCTTCCATCTGCATCCTTATTGTCTTCTACAATATATAATTGGTTCTCTGGTCTAACAGAGTCCATGCTTCCATCTTGTTGTCTTTTATAAAACGTCATAAGTCTTTTTCCAATTTCCTCTCAATTGCTAACTTCTTTTTGTCTTTGCTTCTACTGAGTCTCTTCATGATTGATTCGGCTTAATGGCTTCCACATTATTTGTATCTCATCTTTTCATGTGTATTATCTAATGATATCCATTTCCATCGTGTTTGTTCTTCCATAGGTATAGTTCTTCTTGGAACACATTATCTTCCAAGAGATAGATATACAAGATATGTACAGAGACGATGCAAACAAGATATGTACAAGAAATAGGAGGAGTGTTGTTACCTTTTTAGAAGAAGAAGTCTCTTCCATCCTACTTAGTCTTCTTTGTAGGTTCCTTTTCTTCGCCAATCGATGCTTCGTGTTTCTCCTTCCTTTTCTTTAGCTCGGGGCACTGATTCTTGTAGTGACCATACTTTTGACAGTTGGAGCATTGTACTTTTGAAATATCTTTTTCTTGATTTTGCTTCCTCCTTGAACCAAACTTCCTTTTGTTCCTGAAGTTCTTGAATCTTGTTGTGAAGGCTTGATCATCGTATTTCTTTTGGGGTTTCTCTTTTGCATTGATCCTTGATTCTTCTTGAGCACAGCAAGTCCAAAGTTCTTCAAATCTCGGATACTCTTTCCTTGTGTTCATGCTTGCGGCAAATGCATCCCATGTCTTGGGAATACCATTGAGTACTATGTTCACTAATTCCTTCTCTGAAGTGATCTCTTCAATAGCTTGTAGTTTATCTCTTAACTGGGAGATCCTTACAAAGTATGATGTTATGATGTCATCCTCATTCATCTTCATGTCACGGAGCTCATTCTTCAAACTCATAACTTGTCCAATGTTTCTGACTGAGAAGAGATTTGTTAGGGCATCGTACATATTCTTCGATGAGTCAATATGGGAGATGTAGGGTATCAAGTGGTCTTTTATAGAATCCACTATGATACTCATGGCATTGATGTCAACATCTTTGAACTTCTCCATAGCTGCAACGTTCTGCGGTTCCTTCTCTTTTCCTTCTTCAAACTATGGCTTCACGATCTTTTCTTTCACAATATCCAGCACTTTATAATTGGAAAGGATGAGGTCAATCCTTGTCTTCCACACTCTTAAGTTAGAGGCTCCATCTAACTTGTTCTCAGACTTCATAGAGTTAGTCATGTCTGCTTGACTTGGTCAAACCCTAGATTTGACCAGAAATTCAAACTTCACGTCTTGGCTTGCTGAGAGTATCAGGAGATGCACTAGGCTAGGGCGCACTGATCTGTCTGGAGATTAGGTCAATCTCTTCACTTAAGGTGCTTCAACAAGAGGTTTAGGGTTTCTGCAACTGCTCCTACTAGTAACCCTAGCGGCAGTATCTTGGGAGTTGCTTTTGCTAGTAACCCTAGCGGCAGTTCCTCAACGAGCTCAATATCCTAGCGGCTATGTTTCCTTCCAACGTTTAGACTGAATGAAGGAGGTGTGGGCCCATAACCTGTTAGAATATAGAAGATTGTGTGCTCATTTTACCATTGACGATACCCTCGTCACCCAACCATAGGCCGAAGCCACCCTCCGAGCACCTTAACCTTGAATGAGAATTACTCCAAAAGCAAACCCTAGGCTAGATAGCCAAACAAGGTGTAGCGCATCTTCCTCCAAGGAGAGCGCACCAACAATAGTTGATCAGATAGTCCAAACCCTAGCCAAGAGATAGTCCAAGCTCATACTGAAAACTAGTTGTTGCTGCACCTACACCTGCAGCCCTCCTCCACATGTGTGCACCAAACTAGAAACTGCAGTGCACACCAAACTGGAAACTGCAATTCTGAGATGCTGTCAAATAAGAACTGGCGCCTTGTATTTATAGTGGTTCTGCCAAATTTGTTGGGCCCGACTTCTCCTTCTGGATATGTGTCTGTTCAGTATATTATTATTATTCCTGGCCGACTTCTTCTCTTGGAGGATAATAACCTAATATTAATTATCTTCTTGAGCCAAAAAGACTTCTAGGGTTATTAGCCAACTCATTAGGGTTTTATATTGCTTTCCAGAGTCTTCTATTCTCGTCAGGTTCACACATGGAGCTAAATACCTCCCACAACTACCATAATATTAACACTCTGTTGGCTGAAATTTTTTCCCTCCTTGGGCAATTCGCTTTATCTCTCTCTTGGTGTTTTGTGGATGCTTTCACTTGTCTATTGGAGGAAAAGGATAGGCGCTATCTTTTGGATGCTTGTTTCCTGGTAATATGATGGAATATTCTTGATAAAGAAGGGTTTTTCATGCTATCTCTTGGAATTGGTAAGGAATTTCTGCATAATGGTGTTGTTTCTTCTTGTTTCAAGTTCAATTTGTCTAAATCCTTGGAGGATTATAAGGGCATACACCCTCCATCAAGATCTATCTTAATTGTCATTGAAAGAATCTACTCTGCAAAGGTTGCTACAAGGAGTAAAAGGGATTATACCCTTGTATATTTACCTTGCTAAGGTTAGTTTTCTCTAGCGAGTAAAAGGGATTACACTCCTAGAGAAGCAACAAACCCTAGTAATTGTTTTCCCAAGGTGCTAAGATATAGCTACAGGACTTTGAGACTTCCTCTCTAACCAGTTTTTGAAGCCTCGGAAGGGAAGTGGGGCAGCCAAAGGACTGTTGAGCAGAGAAAGGGCACACTTCTTGGGGTGGGATAGGCATGTGGGGAATGAGAGGTTGTAGGTTGTGTGGTAGAGTTTGCACCTGAGTCTGAGCATTGTTGGTATTTGAAATACCTTAGCCTGGTTTAAGATTCCTTTTCTAGGTGGAGTTTTAGTCCTAGCTCGGGGGTGACCTGCTACTGAGTTTATGAGCAGCAGAGTCTATGGCTGGGAGGAAATTCTAAGGTCTGTACGTAGTTGGTCTTCTGTTTACTAAAGATAAGTGTCTTTCATGTGCTTGTTTTAATTAATGTGTTTTCTATATGGGTTTTCTTGTATAACATTGTATATGTATATTTGTTATTATTCTGCATAATTCTGTGCATATGCATAGAATATCACTAAATTAAAAGGGTATTAGAGTTGGAGTTTTCGTGTGGTATTTCCCAACTTGGGGCTAGGGATGCTACAATGTGGTATCAAAGCTCCAGTTTCAACACTGAGCCTACATGGGCCGAGTTAACTAAGCACGAAAATTAAAATTTCAGAATATGCAAGTAAATTGTTTGACAGAATGTCAGAAGGGTATGTTTGCAATATGTTTGATAAAATTATTACAGTGAAATTGGGGAAATTTCACAGGTAATTTGAAAAAAACATGAGACCGGGTAGTAAAAATCATCAATTTAAATATCTAATTAGGCAATTTCTAGGCCTATAAATGGCCGAATTTGGAATTTTAGAGCGCCATGGTAAAAACTGGGCAAAAGTGAGTAAAAGCCCCAATTTCTGCAAAATAATTCATGGATATTTTGACGGGGCAGAGTCAAATTTTTGTACAAGGATTGAATTGTTGCTCACTGAACAAAAATTTGGCCATATTGAGCTTAATTACAAATCTCTAATGGCAGGCGAAGAAATAATTAGGCAAAATTGGGCAAAAGCCCCAAATTCTACAATTAAATTTATAAAGAATTTGATGGGAAGGATGTCGAATTTTATATGCAGATGTTCAATTGGTATTCATAGGGATGAATTCGGTTATATGAAGCTAATACAAAGTTTCAATGGCGGCCATTGAAATAATTTCAAAATTATGTAATATTGGGCATTTTTGGAAAAATGTGTAATTTGGCAAAATTGGCAAAATTTGGGAATTTTTCCATTCGTTGACGTCAGCATGACGTGGGAGCCACGTGTCAACTGACATGGAAGAGAGGTGACATGTACTGTCATGATGGAAGCTACACGATGGCAGGTGACAAGACAATAGGTACAAGGTGGTAGGTGACATGGAGCCACGATGGCAGGTGACAAGACAATAGGTACAAGGTGGTAGGTGACATGGAGCCACGATGGCAGGCGCATGCTTGTCCGATAGAACCACGTGTCCAGACCGTGGAACCCTAATTGCAAGGGGGTCATGTATGGTTAGGTTAACCATAGGAAGTGGGTTGAAATTTACTGATGTGAGGCATGTCACCTATTTTCAAACCCTGGTTAGGTTTCGCGACCCCTCTACCCTTTGTTAATGGTCAATAAGGCTTGGGGGGTCGCAATGCAATGTGGGCCATCGATCGCACCCCAAACCTCCGTCGTTGGATCGTGTTAGCATGCAACTTAATGCACACATGAAGAATGGGTGTGGAATGGGGCCCACCCATCCCCACAATCCAATACAAATATGCCACATGGAAACCAAGGACCTATGGGGTCCGAAAAAAATATGTGTGTGTGTGTGTGCGCGCACACACGCGCGCACCAGTGAAGGGGAAAGAGAAAAAAGTAAAAGAAAAGGGGTGACAGGGCCAGGCTAGGTGGACCAGGAGCTGACATGGTGTCCTTCCAGGGGTTCTAGGTAGACTAGGATGTCATGCCAGCAACCCAGTCATCCAAATTAAAACAAAATTTCCATAATTTAATCAAAACAACTAGAAAATTACAGTGATTTCCAGGTGTTCGACTAGCAGGCCATTTTCAGAGGCCTAAATGACATTTTGAGTAGCCAATTTTTTGCAAAATGTATGTCCTTCTAGGTCTTAAGTTTCTACATCTAAAATAATAGAGCTCAGAGAGAGTTTTCTAACAGTGTAAATTGTTTGTTAATCGGAACTAGTATGAAGGAGTTACGGGCCAAATAGTGGAGGGTAATTTTTTTGGACCTGGTTAACTGCGAGGGCCATAACTTTCTGCTCCAGAATCAGATTGGGGCATAGGAGAATTCTATGGAAATTTATTAATCTATAGAATACATCCATGAAGTTAGATTCATAATCCAGGCACCTACAAATCCACAAGAGGACATAAAAAGCACATGTAGCATTCAAAGCTAAAAAAATAAATGGGCCCAAAACTTTAGTAGGTTGTATCTAGTAGCCTGGAGCTTGGATGAAGGTGAAACTTGGTCAAGTTGTTAGAAATATAGGCATGAAGGAACCCAGTGGATCTTCTGTCAAATTTTCAAAGGAGAAGATGCAAGGATCTTAAGCACAACTAAAAATTGCACTTGCTTGAAGGATGTGTTGAAGGAATAAATGGGTAATATTCAAATGACCATAAATTTCTACTCAAGACTCAGAATTGAGCAAGGAAACAATCATTAGAAAGGCATTGGAAAAAAGAACCTATTTATGCACCCATAACTATGAATTGAACAATAGAATTTCCAGGAATTCGGAAAGAAATTTTTGGTGGTCTTAAAAGGGGAAAAGTATGCATATGTTCTAGAGTTGTATATTGTTGGTGCGCAGTGGGAAGACCCAAGGTTCAACGTGAATTTACCAACAAAACCCTCATATACCATCCCTTTCATGATTACTCACAAGCAGGTGAAGTTTCATCCGAGGTATCTATGGGAACTATAGGAACCATATTTTCGTAGTGATGAAGAGATGGGAGGTAATCTTTATTACCATTCTACCTAGCATGTGTTCAACATTCCTTATATTATGTGTGCAGAAACATAGTAACATGTAACATATTCATAGTAATAGAACATATATCATATGCGCACAATAAACAGAGCATAAAACACATCACAACACATAGACACCATGATTAACATGGTTCACCCAAGATGGTCTATGTCCACAATGGTCAGCTTCTTATTATATTATTCAAAACATCTATTACAAAATATGTGCATTGTGCTCATACATTATGTCTCAGATATACAAAATTCCCTTGTTGTTATGCTCTTTGCCTACTCACTATCTATCTCCATATCTCTCTATCTCTCTTTTCCCCTCTTCTATCCCCAAACCCTTACACATTTGTACAATTACAATGGGATTTAACCCATATTGATGGACCCAAAATACCTAACGGCTTCCAACTGTCTTCCCTCTTTTGTGCATGTTGAGTCCAACTATCTTTCCTTCTTTTGCGTGCACTAATCCTTGGCTGACCTATCGCTCTGTTTGCGCGGTTTTCTCTTGTGCAGTTCCCAAAAATGGTCCCCAAAAGCCTGTCCCAACAGGCCCCCAACACTCACTTACGGCTCATCCCGAGTCACCTTGTCCTTCCACTGTGATTTCTTCCACGTCGCAAAGAACTTCTGAAAAGTTTTATTCGTGGTTGTGACCTTGTTCTTTGCATGTGCTTCTTGCGCCAAAATCCCCTCTACTGTTTGCGCGGTAATGTGGGTCTTCAGTTTCTCTGTGTTGTCTTCCACTACTTGCTTTACTATGCCTTGTGTAGCCGCAAGTTCTTCTATCACCCAAAATGCTTCCTCCTACAGTGGCTCAAGGTTTTTCAAAAGACTCTATTATTCATCTCTTATCTGGTTTATATCGCAGTGCAACTTCCTATTAATTTCATATTTTCAAACGGATCATGGTCTAGATTTTCCATCCTGTCAAGATCTCATCGTCGCTTTTCATTTATGATGACACATTTCCGTCGTCTCATCGTCATGTTTTCTCTTTAATGCTTTTCCCATCATCTGCACAGGTATTTATCCTAGGTCTTTTTGTACACAATTCACTTCTCCTTGTGGTGCGCAATTCAATACTCGTTCATGTGCGCAATTCAATTCTCCTTCATGTGTGCTTTCCTCTTTCTTTCTTCATTTCTGCGACATTTTCTTGTTCATCTCTTTTTTTACTAATTTGACTCTTTGAACAATGCCTGATTCAGAACTTCAAGTCTCTTGTCTCTTCAAATGTTTATTGTTCCCAAACTCTTTTTTTTATATTATAATACAGATACTATAGTACACGTACTACACACTCAGGCTAGTGCATGGAAGGACAACTGTCCCTATCAGTTTCAACTAACTTTCATTGACCAATCCTTCCATGATTTCCCCATTCAATTTCTCCACCTAAACAACACCTAACTTTGTCACAAATCTTATCACATATGGGCCCAACCAGTGCATTTGGAACTTTCCAGGGTGCTGCAAAATTTTTCTATCATAGAGAAAAACTAGGTCTCCCATCTGGAACTTTTTATGTTTAATATGTTTGTCATGCCATGCATTTTCGTGTGTTTTCTGAACTTGTTGATGAAATTCTGTGATGAAACCGTCTTCCTCCAGTTCCACTGGCTTTGACAGTCTTTTCTCTATAGTGCCAAAATCTGTGAGCTTTGTCAACGCGACAATGCACACACTCGTATTTTCGTTTAATATGGATGATAAGATGTGCTCTTCTGGTGATAAATATGAAATTCTTCTATCAAAGCAACAATTGTTTTATTCAAAAAATCTGTCTCTTGATCACTCATAAGGATTCTCGGACATCCAGACCTCGTAACAACATTCTCAAATAGAAACTGCACAACAGTCTTTGAGTTGCAATCTCTGATAGGTTTTGCTTTAGCCCATCGGGTCAAGTAATCTGTCGAAGTGATTATATATCTTGCTCCTGACCTTTTTTTTTGGTGGGTTGACCGGTCCATTGAAATCAACTACCCATTTATCAAAAGCCTACAACATAACTTGCAGTATTAAAGGCATCTTGTCTCTTCTGGATGGATTCCTGACTTGTTGAAAAACATCATTGGTCTAACAAAACTCCTTGGCATCCTTGAAGGGTTGGCCACCAAACTCCTACGCGCAAACTTTTCTGAGATGTCGCTTTCCCTGCATAGTGGCCTCCTGTAATTCCTTCACCTACCTCTGATAATATCATAAGTCTCTTGTGCTCTAATACACATCGTCGAGTCCCTAACTTATACAAATTCCCCACTATAAGCTGATAATTTGTTGCCTTTACTACTAACCATTTTCAGGTGGGGCTACTCCTGTGCTCAAGAACTAGACAATATCTGCAATGTAATAATTGACCATCTGTAATATGAATAAGTGTGCATCTTGTAGATTGTCATCCATATTTTCTGCATCTTCCCCTGTTAATATGTGCGACAAATGGTTAGGTATTGTATTTAATTTTCTTGGTTTCACAATCACTTCAAAATCATACTCATGAAATAATAACAACAATTTGCATATCTCCCCCCGCCCCCCACCAACACTGGCTTATTGACCAAGTATCTCAACGCAAAATGATCTGTGTACATTTTAAAGTTTCACCCCAACAAATAATGCATAAACTTTTGTAGTGCATACACCATTGCCAGTCCTTAACACTTTGTAGTAGTGTAATTATATTCAGTAGTCGAAAACGTTTTGCTAACAAATGCAATAGGATGATCCAAACATCCTTCCCCTGGATAAGCTAGAGCTGTGCCTAACACCATAGATGATGCATCTATGTGGACATGTAATTCCTTCTTCCAAAGTTTGTTGACATCCCTCTTTTCATTGAAACTTGACCTCCTTCTTCAGCAAATTTTCCAGCGGGGCTATGATCTACGTGTATCCCCTAATACACGTTCTGTAGTACCCCATATGACCCAGTGTTGCTTGTAGTTGTCACATTGAAATAGGTGGTGGCAGGTCAATAATAACAACAATCTTTGCAGGATCAACCAAAAGTCCTTGTTTACATACTACATGACCCAACATGATACCAAATTGTGTGCAAAAAATACACTTCTTCAAGTTCAAGGAAATCTGCAATTGTCTACAATTGTCCAACATCAAGCACAAAGTTTCAATATGGTCCTTCAACAAATTGAACATTGTCCAATCATCCAAATATACTTTTAGGAACTTATGAATAAATTCTTTAAAAGTCGTGACAACAACTCAGGAAAATATTGTTGACGCATTTTTCAATTCAAAAGACATGGCTATATATCGATAACATCCCTTTTCTGTCGCAAATGTTGTCTTATGCCTATCCTCCTGTGCAATCTCAATATCGTGATACCTAGAGAATCCATTGGTAAATGAGTAAGATTCATGTCCTCCTACATTCTCCAAAACTTCATCTGTAAACAAGGTAGGAAATGGGTCATGTAAGAAAGCATCATTCAATTTCCGTTGATCCACACAAATTTTGATTACACTCGTTTTCTTTTCCTGGACCATCATCGAACTGATCCATTCTGACTCTTCGACAGGTTCAATAATCCCATCTTCCAACATCCTATCTATTTCTTCTTTCACTTTCTGGTTGTATATTGGGTTCAATCGATATGTTCTCTGTCTCACTGGCTTGGCATTCAGCTTCAAAGGGATCCTCATCTCCCCTAGATCCCCAACAATCCCTTTCATTTCTGAAAATGTAGTTGGAAAAAGGTCATGGTATTCGCATAGTAAATCAACAATGTTCTCGACAGTTTCTTCATTCCAATAATCTCCAATGTTTGTGAACTTGGGATTATCCTTTGTACCAATATTCACCTTGCATGTTTTCAATGACCTTGCATACATGACAGATTCAATCTCGGAGCCCTCTACTGTGCGCTCTCCTTCGGTTTCTGGCATTTGCAAATTTCTCGGGTCTTCGTCCTCCTGCTCTTCTCCAGCAATGTTATAGCATTCCAAAACCTCTTGAACAGTCACAGAAGATCTAGGTGCAGTACATAAGGGTACTGGTCTCGTCGAGTCTTATGATATAAAGATCTTGTTTTTTATAATCTGCAAAGTTGTGTTGACCGCAAGGGAATCATCTTCAAAATTGAAAGTTACCTTGAAGTTGCGATTCAAATATTCCTAGTCTATTTTTCCTCTGTGTACTTTAAGTTCTATATACCAGTTCTTCCAGATCACATCTAGAGTGTGTACAAACAAGTGCATCCATTCCTTCTTAGGTACTGAAATCCGTGTCACGGTGCATTTTGTAAGATAATCTATAGGACAACTCAACCGAGTATATTTCTACATAGTATATTCAGTTTATGTTCCAAATCTAACCTGTAACAACCTTTTTCATTGTTGCCAATTATCTATTCTATCCTTATGCACAACCCACCACCTTGCAGGAGTCGCTTTCAACACGACATCTAAAGCTAGCAATATCAGTTGTTTCGATATCTGCAATTCAAATTCTCTTACAAAAGAATATATATATGTTATCCATCATACTTCGGGGGATTACATACCTTAGCTCCAATCCGTCACAATGTGCAGGTAATCCAAGTACATCTCCTTGTAGATACTTCATGTAACCTATGTTGCCAATGTTCAAAGGCTTCTTCTGAATTCGACATGCAAGAACTGATACTTCACCAATTGAGTACACTCTCAACAATAGGATTAATATAATCATCCATCTGCATGGTCACATTGTAAAGGTTATCGAGGTCTTTAGTACTGAATCCTCCCCTTATTGGTTCCACGTGTCATATTTCTTATGTGGTATCTAATGGTGCAATAACTCTCAAGTATCCTACTTCAAATACCATTTGTCTTTTTTTTTAGATCAATAATGGTCTAGTTATCAAAATCCCAATCGAGTCCAAGTAACGTTGGATATGGTTTACTATCATCTACTATCTCGATTACTTCAAAATCTATTGTGTTGCTCACTCCATCGATATTAACATTCACCCATGTCAGTCTTCCAATCGAAATGATCTTGTGTTGATTTGCTAGACTCAACTAAATAAGTGACCATATCAACTTTATTTTTCCCATCGTCTCCCATGTCTGCTTCGAAAGGACGTTCACATCATATCCTGGATCCAAGATGACATTATCCATATCATAGTCTCATATCTACGCATTAAGTCAGAATTCCTTATTCTTACTTTTCTTGTGTTGTACCTAGTTAATTGCTTGTTGTGCAACACATGCTTATTTATCTTGCGTGCACTGGTCGATAATCTCACACGACATGTTTAATGTAGTTTCATCCTTTATTAGTTCTAAACAACTCTTTAGATTACTTTCCTTCTCAAATGGCCTTTCTGTAATCAGGTAGTCATAGGCTAGAGGCATGTCATACATAGGTGGAACATTCGATGCTCCCCATTCTATTTCTAGCAGCTCCTTCCTTGCTTGATTATATGTGTCTCTCGCTTTCCGAGGTTCAAACGTCGGATGAGGTTCTGTTGTTTTCCTGACCCATTGGTTAGTCCGATTTCCTTGTTATGTCACATCAACTCTTGTTCTTGCTCCTCATCGCGTAATTGTTGCTATCCTTGGTAGATCATCACACTCTTCCGCTGCTATCATATGCACATTTTGGTTCCTTTTTTCCTACCACTTCAGGATCAACTACGGACAATCTTCCCTTGCATGATATAGTTGTCTACAGTATGTGCACGTCGTACAAGGATTCTGACAATATCGCGCCAAATTCCCAGGCCGGTTGCAGTTATAACAGATAATCAATCCTCTTCCTTTATCAAATCCTCCTCTTCCCCGACCTTTGAATCCTCCTCTTCCTCCTTGATTGTATCCCCTCGAAGTATTATATTGTGGTACCCCTCCTTCTGATCTGTCTTCTCCTTGAACGTTGTATGCATCTGAGGTGCATTCTTTCATTAGATCGAGTGCGTGATAGTTTTGTTCGTCATGTCCCATGGACTTACAAAAATTACAAAATAATCTTCTAGCAGTGCTTTGATACTTTTGCATCAAAGGACATGTGGTTGGGTGATGACCCATCATTCTGCATATCTCACACCATACTCCTCCCCATGTGGTCAAGGGATTCAGAGCTCCTGTAGCCAAATAATCTACAAAGGATGGACACTCATTCTGATGATGTCCTTCCTTTCTGCATGTAACACACCAGAAATTTTCGTGCTTTTCCTTCCCTTTAGCAAGATCCTGCAACTGATTTGTCAATGTTGCTAACTACGACTGAACCCGAGCCATCCCCGAGCCATTCTCTCCTATATGGGATGCTTCCAACTTCATGGAGATCTCTAGTGCTTCTGACTGCGACATAATCTTCTCTTATGTCAATGGGCAGCGTATATGTGGTAACAATCCCGCAATGAACCATTCCCTATGTTGCTCATCTAGAATATGGAAGGTCAATCGACCCATCAATATGTTGAATCTATGATCAAAATCCCATATTGATTCATTTTGCAACTGCTTGATCGTTTTTAGTTCCGTGATACACTGCGACTTCGACTTCGATTTTTGGAACTCTTTTAACAAGGCTTGCCTGATGGCTACCAACATTCTGGCTTGTCCCGCAGGTGAAGCGGACAAATACTTCATATACCAGAGTAATGCGTGATCTCTGAATGTCGTCAATAACTATACAATTTTTCGTATCAGCATCCTCGACATTCTTCATTATCCATGTTGCTTCACAGATAAATAAGTGTTGTTTCAGATCTTCTGTCCTTGCTCCGTGGAAGACAAACATTCTCAAAGTGGGGTCTACCCCCACCATTGTGTACTACGCGGTATTCTTCTTCAGTGTCGCTAATTGAATCTGAATACCTTTAGTGCTATCCTTTCTTCCTTCAATAACTGCAAGTGCTCATGTCGAAGTTTTAGATCTTACCCCAGACCTCGGAGACGCACATGGGGTTGTGGGTTCGACACAGAGTATGGCATGAGTGGGGCTAGTGGGATGTAATGGATCTCCTTTTGTTGGACTAAGTTGATGGTCATTTTAGTTCTCCTTCCTTTCTGTGTGCGGTATTCCTTCGACCTGGAGCACTACACTGGTGTCTCTTTCCTCAATCTCATTGTGCTTCCCTTCTTTATCAACAAGAGTCATATTCCTAAACATTTTTCCACTGCGCAACACTCCAATCTCTTCTTTCGTTGCACCTTATTCTTTTCCCGACATTCTCATCCCATCCATTCCTTATTTATTCTTTCCTGCATCCCTCTCCTTCATACTCTCAGACCATCCCCTAGTCATCCCCCAGTCCCCCTATGTGCGTGAAGGCACCTAACTACTAGGGAAATCATATTCCAACTTCATAGCCCCCTTAGAACACAACAACATCTTGACCCAAGTAGACAATGATTTCAAATATCTTCCACGCGGACCTTTAAATAACTCCCTCTCAAAAGCATTGTATGAGGTATTAACTTGTTGGATCAACTCCAGGGTCCAACTCCTCGGAACAACGGTGTTGAATGTTTCGTTATTTTTAGCTAACCTCTGTAACCACTCAGCCAAAACTAATGGGAATTCAAAAAAGAAAATCTTATGTAAGTCTGTAAATACATACCACTGTAACCACTACTATGAGTTGGTCTGCAGGTTCTGATTATGATCTCTAGAAAACTCATGCTCCCTGATCTCAAACCATTTTCCTACTTCTTCCTTTGTGGACCTCCACGTTCCCTTCAAATTGTGCAGACCTTGGTCCCAACAACGAAACCATTTGTTATCGTGCAATGGGAAGACCATGGGTTCAACGTGAATTTACCAACAAAACCCTTAGATACGTCCCTTTCAGCATCACTCACAAGTAGGTGAAGTCTCACCCGAGGTATATATGGGAACTGCAAGAAACAAATTTCCATAGTGATGAAGGGATGGGAGGTAGTCCTTATAACCATTATACCTAACATGTGTTCAACATTTCTTATATCATGTGCGAAAACACATAGTAACATGTAACATATTCATAGTAATATAACATATATCATATGTGGGCAATAAACATAACATAAAACACATCACAACACATAAACACCATAATTAACGTGGTTCACCCAAGATGGGCTACGACCACAATAGTCGGCTTCTTATATATTACTCAGAACTTCCATTACAAAATATGTGCACTGCGCTCATAAATTATATCTCAGACATACAAAATTCCCTTGTTGTTATCCTCTTCGCCTACTCACTATCTATCTACATATCCCTCTATCTCTTTTTTTCCCTCTTATATCCCAAAACCCTTACATATTTATACAATTACAATGGGGCTTAACCCATATCGATGGACCCAAAATGCCTAACGACTTCCAACGGTCTTCCTTCTTTTGCATGCATTGAGTCCAACTGTCTTTCCTTCTTTTGTGTGCTCTAATCCCCGACCGACTTGTTGCTCTGTTCGCGCAGTTTTCTCCTATGCAGTTCCCAAAATTGGTCCCCAAAATCCTGTACCAACATATATTATGGGTTTAACTATCAAATGTAGTTGTATGCATTTTTCTCATATGTTATTGTTACAGATAGAATGGAGAAAATGCAGGTGATGTCTATATATAGGAGGCAAAAGAACATAGACAAATATTCAAGATGAGCATTTGGTTTCTTTAATAAGTTGTGGGATCAGCTATTTGGGTTCAAGGAGCAACATGGAATACCCTACAAGATGTTAAAATTTTGGCATGCTCGTTTTACCATAAAAAATGTTACACCATTGTCAAGCAACCATAGGCACTTACATGTACCACCCCCGAGCACAATAAAATTTGCTTAGATAGATTTTGTACACAAAGCAATTCCTCTCAGATAAACCCTATTCAGAAATACCAGCACGGCTGTAGCAACAACACAATATCAAGAGAAGCGCACAATAGAGAGATACCAGAAAGACTTGCACTCTAATTGCTGCAATTGTTGCTCCTTGGAATTGCACCCTAACTTAGTGAGTTAGAGTGTGCAAATGAGGTAGCGCTTTACCTCTATTTATATTATCCTGTCCAAGTGACTTTTCATGTGGGGTCGACTTCTCTTTCTGGAGCCTTCTAATTATTTATTATTATTCTCCTTGGGATGACTTCTCTTCTTGGGTATTTCCACATATGTTTAATGGTTCTTTTGCTTTCAAAATATTATATTCTAACCATAAAGGTTATATTGTAGGTTAATACCTCCCACAACTACCAAAACATCAACACTACCTCTTAGCTGGGGAGGTATTAACTATGATGTTCTTCATGCAATGGTCTCAATCACATCCATCCATATCACATGGAAAGGGAAAGACTCACATGGTATTGCAGACCAGTCTACAGGTAGCATCACCATAGCCACACATGCTATCTCATGATACAACATATCATGTCACAAGTATCACCATCATAGCCAAACAGGCTCTGTCATAGTCACACACAAACTATCTGATGGTTATGTCACAATCATGCATCTGGGGCCTCATCAACATACGTAGCATCTCTCTAGTGGGCACAACCTCATCGTCCTCTTGGACCTTGTATGTCTCGGCATCCTTTCAGATATTATGTCATTAGATGACTTCATCTAGCTCACTCAAAGCTAGGAAACTAGCCAGTTCATGCAGAACTGCGCTACTTCCCAATCCACATGGAGTCTCAGAAACTATCCAGTTTAGCCATTTCACACAAAACTAAGCTACTACCCAATCCATACGGAGTCTGGGCAACTATCCAGTTTATCCAGTTCACACAGAACTGCGCTACTACCCAATCCATACGAGGTCTGGGAAACTATCCAGTTTAGCCAGTTCACACATAATTGTGCTACTACCCAATCCATACGAAGTATGGGAAACTAGTGTGCATGTAAATGACTACCCGTTGTTGCCACACTTTGTAAGCTATTGCCCCCTAGAATCGCTTATGTGACTCGTCACTCCCTCTTACGAGGGAAGTCCTTCTGGACCACGCTAAGCCTATCCCTGAAATACTCATACTTTATCTTTGACAAAGGCTTGGTCAACACATCGACTATCTGCTCGTCTCTAGCAACATACTGGAGCTTCACTTATCCCTTTTGTACCATGTCTCAGATATAATGTTACTTGATCTCGACATGCTTTGACTTGTCATGAAACACGGGGTTCTCTGACAACTTTATGGAACTCTGGCTGTTATAGAAAATGCAAGTCACCTCCAACTCGAGATCAAACATCCCTGCAAGCAACTTTCGAAGCCACACAACTTCACAACTAGCTGAACATGCTGCTATGTATTTTGCCTCAGTTGTACTGAGTGCCACACTAGTTTTCTTCCTACTGAGCCACGATATCATGGTTGATCCCAAACTAAAGTAAAATCCCGATGTACTCTTCCGATCTACGACACTACCGGCCCAATATGAATCACCATAGCCTTGCAGTCTTATCTCATGATCAGAAACATATCTGAGTCCATAGTCAAGTGTACCTTTCAGGTAACTCAATAAGTGTTTTTCCACCATCAAGTGAACACGTCTCGGTCCAACCATATACTGACTCAATGTGTTCACCGCAAAACATATATCTGGCCTTGTGTTCGTCAAATACATCAACGAACCAATCATTTGTCTATACATGGTGGCATCCACTATCTCTGAATATGTATCACTTAATAACTTCAGGTTTGTCACCATCGATGTAGGCATGGCTTTACAATCCATCATTCTGAATCTCTTCAGGATTTCTACAGTATATTTTCTTTGGTTAAGGAAAATCTCATCCGGTTTCTACCATACCTCTAGACCTAAGAAATAATGCATCATACCCAGGTATTTCAACTCAAACTCTGTAGCAAGCTTCCTCTTACTCTCAGCAATGAGCTTCTCGTCTCCTATTAGAAACAGGTCATCCACATATAACAGTAATATCATTGGTCCACCATCCAAAACCTTGTAGTAAAGGTTGGAATCTTGTAACATCATGGTTCTAACCCTTATAAACTATAATGTATTATGTAAATATGACTTAGGCTGGTGAGTCGGTAAATTTGAAAAGGGGCCAGAGTGCCTAGGAAATGTAACACTTCCTATAGATTAATAAAATACACCATTGGCTGCAAGACCAACAAGGACAAAAAAGATAGGGGGCTATGATTCCACGAGAGAGGGGGCTTGACGGGCTAAGCCTTGTTATTATTATTTTATTTACCCATAATTGATTTTATGGAGAAGAGGGGGTTACATGAGCTTCTTGTGAGGGAGGCCATGTGGCTCTTGTCTTCATGTAATTATTTAAACATCCATTGGGTCTGTTTTGGGGTTGTTCTTCCCTTAGTTCGTCCTCTTCTCACTGGTTCACTTGTTCTTCTTCCTCTTCACTCACTATTGCTAGTTCATGTGCTCTTGCGCTGAGCATGGAAATGAATGGCAGGAAGAAGAGAGCCATCATTGAATGGATATAATGATTTACTGATCATTCTAGGAGGGAATGGATGCATGTGTGCATGAACTTGATGGCAGTTCAGATGGAACTGTCCATAGCTGAGAGTCCTTGGAATTTCCAGTAGGGAGATTTCTTGACCAGTAGCACTGGAACCCTAGAGAGAAATGGAACAACCTCAAGGACTGCATGGCAGAGAAAGGTGTTCATTTATTGGGGTTGTGCAGGCTGAGGGGGAAAGAGAGCTGGAAATTAGGATTGTTGTGAGGTTGGGAAACCTGAGAGCTACTTAGCCAACTACTGTGTATTTAGACTTGGCCTAGGACCCATCCTTGTGGATTCATAGCCCTGGCTCGGGGGTGACCTATTGTTGAGAGTAAATGAACATCAACGTCTATGGTTGGGAGGAACGTCCTTGGTCTGTAGCCAGTTGGTGAACGTTTACTTGCAAAGATAAGTGCTCTCTTTGTTTTTTGTTTAATGTATTCCGCAGTGTATTTAATTATCTCTAAGATCTGTATTCTAATGTGTTTGTCTGTTGGTTATTTGTTGTGCATGGCAAAGTGTTTATCTCTTTTATGTTGTGGCATAGATATTGTCTTATGCATGTGGTGTGCATGCTCCTAACATTGTTTAGAAACCGTTTGTCTTTGAATTAGAGATCATAGAACTGAGTCTTGGGACTGCAGTGTGCCTAGCCTGCGGGTGGTTGGGTGTGTTGCAACCTATTTAAGGTAACGTAGCCCGGCCTCTGGGTGGTCGGGTATGTTACAGATTGGTATCGGAGCTTCTGGTTGAAACACCGGGCCCATATGGGTTGGGTTTGTCAGTCAGAGTCTCGTGGTTGAGATCAAATTCAGACCGTGAAGTTGAAAAGCTCAGGAGGAATGGCGTTGCAGAATCTACGCAGGAGTTAGATCGTCAGAGATTAGTTGTAAGGGGTTCAAAGGATCGTGACCATCCTCCTTCGAATTCAGGAGTGATCGCCATGGTAGGATCAGGAGATATCTGGGATCGTTGGATCAGAGGAAAGGTGAACAGGGGTCGTCCGATGTAAAGGAAGCAAGGTTTAAGGTCACAACTATCGGATCCCATGTGAGAGAGAGATCAATGGACAGGAGGCATTGTGCGGAACCAAGTTGCCAGGGAGATAATTTCCCAAGGGATTCCCGCAATCCAACCCATGGTTTCACCAAGGGGTTCGGGTCGAAAAGCGGGTTACTCCAAACCACCGATGCGTTCCCTCATAAATTTAAATCCATGCAGTGATGTGACATGTTAGTACTCGAGCGACGAACCTCCGAAGAGTAGAAGTAGTCAAGGACCGTCGATCTGTAGGAGGACACGCATCAACCGATAGTGTGCTACGGGTGAAAGCACTCCGAGAAAAGGCGAGCAAGGAGAAGTTGAGAATTGAGATTTCTAGACCCCAGAGATCTGAAGTGAATTGTAGTCGTTCGATCCAGGAGGACACGCGGTAGAAATCCACACACTTCGGGGAAAATCGAAGGTTGAGAGTTGAGTTCTCAAAAGTACAAAGACCCGAAAAAATCATAGTCGTCGATCCATGGGAAACAAGCGTCAGTAGATCACGAGATTCGGATAAAAACATTTCGACAAAAAGTTGAATTTTGAGTTTTCCAAAGTCCGAAGGAATTGCAGTTGTTGATCCTTGCAGCGGTAACTACCGAATTTTCGAAGTCTAGAGTTAATATGGGTCATCCGATAAGGGAGACACATGATGGAAGTTTGGTCGGTTCGGGAAATCAGAGTTCGGGAGAATTGGAAGTGTGCTAGTGAGGAAACTCCCGAAGTCCTGAAGCCTGAAGAACTGAAATGGTGGGGCACAAGGTCGTCACCAGTAGGTGATGTGGACCCCAAAATTTCCAAAGTGACATGGCTTGCGGATGTCACTGGGGATGATGTGGACACATGGTATGTGCACCACGTGTCAGTAAGTTTTGAGCATGCGAAATATTGAAATGTCAGATAGGACGTGACATGTATCACCTGCCTGATTGGACCACGTGTTCGCTTACAGTATTTCACTATGTGGCGATGGATCGTGGACTCCAGAGAAATTACTCCAAGAGTTTTCAGTTGAGAGTTGAAACTCCTGAAGCCCTGAGAGCTAGAGACCCGAAGTAAACGTCGACTGTCGGATCGTCCGAAGTAGACTCGAACCGTCAGATCAGGAGAATGGGTGGTGTGAAGCTGTGGATTCCGGGTAAGGACCTGAAGTAAACATTGATCGTCAGATCGTCCGAAGGTCCGATTCAAAAGGATGCGTGGCAGAATCCCGTGTATCTCAAGGGAAGTAAAGTTTGAGATTTGAGAATTCCGAAGTCCGGAATTCTGAAACGACCACAACCATCGATCTGGGAGAGGTAAATCTGAATTGTTGGTTCCCAAGTGGTAGATCTCGATCATCCATTTAGAAGCACCGTCAAGATCATGAGTTCAATGGTCACCTCGCATTGTGGGGATGGGAGGTGCTCGGGCTTTACGAAGTTGAGGGTGGTCCACAATCGAGACCACAGTTTTGAAAAAGGACATGTGGTGGCTCAAGGTGATTTGTGGGGAGAAACATAGTTTGGTTCAAAACCACTTTTGAGCGTGGCCGCAATCATGCGTCTGCGTGAGGTCACTACCTAAGGTTGCATCTAAGGAGGGGCCAAGAGAAAAAGGAGCTAGCGCCAACTCTGAGATTTTTTGCAAGGGCGAAGGAGAAAGTCATGGGGGCCATCGGACCTACGCCAGAAAGATGGAAGGGCTTGTGTTTAGATACATAACGAAACCATCAAGGTTTCAGAGAGCCAATTCGGCTCGGGATTGAAGACCCTTGACCGGGAGGTTGCACAGCCTTAGGAGAAGGGGGTCTGTATTAAGAAACAAAGGGAAAAGAAGAGGCAACACTCAAATCAATAAGCCAGTGGTTTTTCACATCTGGTCATATGTAAATGGTTTGAAGGAAGCGCCTCATAAAGATTTACTTCGACAGAGAGTTAACACTAGAATAATACAGGGAGTTGATAAAGGGTCAAAATATGATCTGTTTGTTAACTGAGAACACAACATAAGCATGAGTACGATATAATGAGTCGATCCATTTCTGTGATCAACTCATGAAGACAAAAGAACTGACACACAGTCATGATTAAAAAAGATTTAATTCATGAGCATTATGAATAAAGGATAAAAAGGAAAAATGATATTAATTAAAGAATAATATTATCACTTAAATGAAAAGGTACCTGTAAATTTAATTGACAATTTTTGTATGATATGTATAGCTCTAACAAGATGGATGCTTTCAGGTTTAACATGATTAGAGGTATAACCATATCAATTCAAGAATAGGATCAGATGTTAGGGTCATGGAGGCATGACTTTGCTTACAAAAGTTGGGTGAGGTACTACAAAAGAAAGAATCCTCACATGGGACATGAAGCTACCAGGTGAATAATGTCATTAATGGGCATAGAAAGAAAAAGTAATGCTCCATAGCCTTGAAGGTAGAGATGTGTAGACAGTTGCAACCTTGATGTGGAAGGAAACAAAGAGCTTAAGAGGTGGTGTGTGAATAATCTCTATGTGTCAAGCATAGGAGTTCCACAGAAGGATTTGTTAGATATGACTTATCTACTGTCTAAAAGTTTAAATCAAAGTTCACAATGGAAGCAAGATGCCAATGCAGAGGAATTGGAATGCTCTCTCACTTCAAAAGTGACACTGAATGAAAATAGATTTCCATTGGGTAATGGTACTAAGTGGGAAAGAATGGCGAGGTGGGACGTGGCTGGAAAAGTGTTCAGACCCAGGGAACCATAGTGCAGATGAGAAGAATGGGAGCATGCAAGGCATCAAGGATCTAAAGGAATTCAAGGACAACTAAATACAACAAAAATAGATAAATAAATAAGTGAATTGAAACATAAATGCACTAGAGTGCATGAAGCATACAATGAAATTAAATTGCATATGCATTAGTAGGCATGCTGACAGTAAATGCTTGGTGCATATGGATGTGTAATTTTGCATATGTACATGCTTGGATATGCATATAACATGCTGGTGAACTTAGAATAGTCTGTTATTATGAAATAATGTTTAAGTATGACTAAAGGATGGATTATGTATTCAGGAAAAATGATACAGCAGGGTTAAATATGTGGATATTGTTGTTGCTTATAATTTCCATCGAGGTGAAGACCCATGAGGATGGAAAGAATGGTGATCAGAATGATGAAGGGGGAAGTTTGTGAGCTTCTACAAATATCAGTTGGTCAGACAACAACAAGTAGGTTGGTAACAACCAGGCAGGTATGCATTTAGTTTATGTTGATGCATACATGTTGAAGGGGATCGAGGTAATAATTCCCTTAGTTAATTCTCAGTATTTAAATTGATATGTAATGGCCGAAGGCTTAGAGTGTGTAACTGTTGTTGATGCTAGAATGCACTTAGATAAAATTTCAATTGCATATTATGTTATGATTGGTTATGGGATCATAACCAGGTTAATTCAGGAGACATACTCATATAACAATGAATATCCATAGAGCTAGTCATGTGTGAGACCATAATATGGTTGGATATGGAAGGGCCATAGCGTTATGTAAGTGCTCGATGGTATCTACTGTATATCTGATGTTTGGATTGCAACCTCTTTGCCAACACTGAAGAGCACTTAAGGATTATATTCTTGGTGCTGTGTTTGGGTGGAAAAGGAAGGTAACTAAATAGTTAGGCAAGCAGTAGGAAGTATGTGGATGATGTGTTGAATCGTTGGTCGGTCCTTCCAACTCATCATGGTGGAATACATGACATAGTTATGTGGTATTATGTAGTCAATGCATGGATTCATTGTGTAGATGTGACCATGGGTATTGGCACATTGATTGTTATCTTATTAACTATTGCATTATGAAAACTCTGTGTGGCTGATAATACATGTGTATGTAATGATGAGTTCATTCCAATTGATAGTTGGATTAATATAAGTAATTGAATTATAGTTGTAAACAATTCTGAGAGCACTTTGTGATTTTGTTTTGAATCATTGCCATGAAAATTTATATCTTGTACATGAGATATTGACAATTTGTTTGGTTGACGAATGTTGAAATTGCAGGAGGAAAGGGGTTTGGGATATGGCAGTGTTGTAAGCCCATAAATAATACCAATGCCTATTGCTGCAAGAGTCAAATTGTTATGAGCAGAAGCTCATGTCTAGAAGTTTTATTTTTCCTATATAAAACAGTTTTGGGAATTATGATTTGATAATTACTGACGAATTGTTTTGGCCGAATGTAAATTGAAGAAATTGTAGGTAGAATGGTCTTGGATATGGCAGGGATGTAAGCCCATAAGGAAGATTGATATCTACAGCTACAGAGCCAACCATTATGAGCAGAAAGATCATGCTTGGAAAATTTTATTTTCCTGTATAAAACAGATTTCACATTTATGTTTGAAATAGTTATAATGATATCTCATGATGACTATATGTGTATAACATAGATGAGATGTTGGATATGCAAGCTGGAAAGCATGGAAAAGGCTATTGTTGTGACATGAGAACCCTGTGTCCCTAGGAAAACTTCTTGTGCAAGAGAACCTTGGTCAGGAAATATGGATTGCCTAAGGGACTACATATCAGAAAAGGGGATGCTTGAGACGGGGCCTGGAAAGTGAGTGACCACAAGGAAGAGGAGACTTTGATAGCTCTTGATTGGGGTTATACACACATTGGGTACGTCAAGGAAAACAGTGAGCCAAGTTAACGAGACAACCATATGAATGCAGATCCATGAACCGCACAGATAAGTATTGTATTAGATTATGAAAATTTACTCTTACAATATGAGAAAGAATGAGAATTTTATGCACAAATTTTGAACTGACTTGCTCGCTAATTTTAAATATTGTAGGAAACCGATGAATGTTGAAGATCTAGAAAAGTACCAGACTACGAGAGAAAATAAGGTGATGTTGATGCATGGAAGGAAGAAAGTTCAATGGACTTGCTACAACTGGAGTTCTGGAACCCACAACTCTAAAAATCCCTGGCCGAGTGCACTGAAGCCGGGGAGAA
This sequence comes from Picea mariana, assembly GCA_032191745.1. Taxonomy (NCBI): domain Eukaryota; kingdom Viridiplantae; phylum Streptophyta; class Pinopsida; order Pinales; family Pinaceae; genus Picea; species Picea mariana. The sequence goes on along the minus strand of JASDQU010104136.1, from coordinate 153,856 downwards.
GTGGAACAACCCGAGGGACTGCATGGAAGAGAAAAGGGTTCATTTCTTTGGGTTGTGCAGGGCTGAGAGGGAAGGAGAGCTTGTTGGTTGGAACTACTGCCAGAAATATAAATTATGAATATCATCATACATGTTTTGGGTAAAAATGCCTATGCATACATGTTTTAGGCCAGAGTGCCTATGTATATAAGATTGGGTTGGATTGCCTATGTGAATTAAGGCCAGAAGGCCTGGAATTGTAATGTTAATAACATTGGAATGGTGTTATGCACTGAGGACAGTGCCAAAATAAGGGGAGGGGGATGTAACATCCCAACTCTAACCCTTATAAACTATAATGTATAATGTAAATATGACTTAGGTTGGTGAGCCGGTAAAGTTGAAAAGGGGCCAGAGTGCATAGGAAATGTAACACTTCCTATACATTAATAAAATACATCGTTGGCTACAAGACCGACAAGGACAAAAGAGATAGGGGACTATGATTCCACTAGAGAGGGGGCTTGAGGGGCTAAGTCTTGTTATTATTATTTTATTTACCCATAATTGATTTTATGGAGAAGAGGGGGTTACATGAGCTTCTTGGGAGGGAGGCCATGTGTCTCTTTTCTTCATGTAATTATTTAAACATCACTTGGGGGCTGTTTTGGGGTCGTTCTTCCCTTGGTTCATCCTCTTCTCACTGGTTCACTTGTTCTTCTTCCTCTTCACTAACTATTTCTAGTTCGTGTGCTCTTGGGCTGAGCATGGAAACGAATGGCAGGAAGAGGAGAGCCATCATTGAATGGTTGTAATGATTTATTGATCATTCCAGGAGGGAATGGATGCATGTGTGCATGAACTTGATGGCAGTTTAGATGGAACTGTCCACAGCTGAGAGTCCTTGGAATTTCCAGTAGGGAGATTTTCTGACCAGTAGCACTGGAGCCCTAGTGAGAAATGGAATAGCCTTAGGGACTGTATGGCAGAGAAAGGTGTTCATTTCTTGGGGTTGTGCATGTTGAGGGGGAAAGAGAGATGGAAATTAGGATTGTTGTGAGGTTGGGAAACCTGAGAGCTACTTACCCAACTACTGTGTATTTAGACTTGGCCTAGGACCCATCCTTGTGGATTCATATCCCTGGCTCGGGGGTGACCTGTTGTTGAGAGTAAATGAACAACAACGTCTATGGTTGGGAGGAACGTCCTTGGTCTGCAGCCAGTTGGTGAACATTTACTTGCAAAGATAAGTGCTCTCTATGTTTTATGTTTAATGTATTATGTTGTGTATTTAATTATCTCTGAGATATGTATTCTAATGTGCATGTATGTTGGTTATTTGTTGTGCATGGCACAATGTTTATCTCTTTTATGTTGTGGCATGGATCTTGTCTTATGCATGTGGTGTGCATGCTACTAACATTGTTGAGAAACCCTTTGTCTTCAAATTAGAGATCAGGGAACTGAGTCTTGGGACTGCATCGTGCCTAGCCTATGGGTGGTTGGGTGTGTTGCAGCCTGTTTAATGTAACGTAGCTCGGCCTTTGGGTGGTCGGGTATGTTACAAATCTGCTTTACTCTTGGTAAAGCCCAAGCTCATCAAAAAATTGTCAATTCTACAGTACCATGTCTTGGGTGCTTGATTAAATCCATATAAGGATCTCTTCAACCTGCACACATATGTCTACATGGCATGTGTCTCGAAACCTTGTGGCTGCTCCGCATACACTTCCTCTTCTACTACACCGTTCAGAAAACTTGTCTTTATGTCCATCTGGTGTACCTTCCATTTCATTACTACAAGTATCACAAGTATAGATCTAATCGAAGTGTATCTTTCCACAGGAGCAAATGTCTCCTCATAATCTATTCCTTCTTTCTAGGAGAACCCACGAGCCACAAACCTTGGCTTATATTTCTCGATACTTTCATCTATTGAATGCTTTGTCTTGTAGATCCACTTGGAACTCACCATTATCTTCTCTTTTGGTCTCAGAGCCACGTCCCAAACATCATTCTTCACAATGGACTAGTACTCCTCAATCATGGCATCCTTCATACTTTCTTCTTTGCAGCCTCTTCATAACAAGTAGGATCTGCATCAATGATATTACTTAGCAATTCCATGTAGCTAGAATATGGTTGTGTTTTCTTACTTTCTCTGAAAGTTATGCCTGGAGCACCATACTTCTCTGCATCCTTAATAATCTCTCAAGCCCAAGTTGGTCTTCTCTTATTTGTAATCATCTCTCGGGGTGGATCTGCAGGTCTTTGTGGTTCTACCATATCACGATCTTCTGGAACATACTCTTTTGGTACAATGTCATTGCATGTATATGTATCTGCAACTCTAGGAGCTTCAGGTTCCTCATCATGGACCTCATCTATGTGATTCTTCCTTGATCTACAGAAGCTTACATCCTCATTGAAGGTAACATCTCTACTAGTCTCAATATGGATGTGACCAGGGAAGTAGTCTCTATATGACTTCGATGTCTCACTATATCCAACAAATATACCCTTCTTGCCTAAAGGATCCAACTTTGATCTCTTATCCTTAGGAACATGCACATATACCGGACAACCAAATATCCTCAGGTGGTTGCCTCTGGCTTATCTCCTATGAACATTTCTTCTAGTGTCTTGTTCCCAAGTTTACAGTGACGAATTATGTTTTGCACATATACAACAATCTTGGTGCTTCTGCCCATAGATGCATTGGTAAATATTGATCATGAATCATAGCCTTTACTGCTTCCATTATCGTCTAATTCTTTCTTTCTACCACACCATTCTACTAAGGATTCTAGGGAGTAGTGAGCTCCCTCTTAATCCAAACTTCTCTGTAGAATGCTTTGAAGTCATCCGATGTGAACTCTCCTCCATTATCAGACCTCAATATCTTTATCTTCTTTTCATAAATATTTTCTACAAGGGCTTTGAATTCCTTGAACTTGCTAAATACTTCGCTTTTTGTTTTCAAGAAATAAATCCAAGTTTTACATGAGAAATCATTAATAAATGAAACATAATATACATACCCTCTAAGTGAAGTGGTTGTCATCGGTCCACACACGTCTGAGTGTACGATGTCCAAAAATCCTTTGGCTTTGTTGTCACTGCTTGGAAAAAGACTCTTCATGTTCTTCCCTTGTGCACATCCCTTGCATATACCATCATGATTCACCTAGATCTCTGGCAAACTTGTCACCATCTTGCTCACGATCGGTAATGCTTTGTAATGTATGTGAGCAAGTATTCTATGCCATAGCTCACTCAGATTTATTGTACTGTGAACTAATGTTGAAATTGAGTGTCCCTTTAATTTGTATAGACCTCCTTCTTGAACACTAATCACAACAACATCATAAATAGACTTTCCTTTTGACCACATGGGAACTTCATCATCAATGAAAGCAACTATGAATCATTTCTCATCCAATGTTGAGATAGAAAGGAGATTCTTCTTCAAACCAGGTACATACAAAAAATCTTTCATCTTCATAGGATTTTCGGAATCTAACCCGTAGGAGGCTTCTCCTACCCCTTTAATGGGATATTGATAGTTATCACCGAGCTTCACCTTATGAGGTGAATCCTTTTGAACTAGTTTTGAAAGAGAATCCTTGTAACCGGTCATGTGCTTAGAAGCACCACTATCAATAATCCATGTATCACTTCCATGAGAGATTGTCCATGTAAGAGATGATATCAATACATATTCTTCACTTGAATCAACTTCTTTTGATTTCTTCTGAACAAGTTCATCGTCTTATGCATCATGAGCATGATGTCTTTTATACTTTCCTTCTCTGATTTGATATTTTACGTGAGGACAATTTCTAGCAATGTGTCCCATCTTCTGGCAGCTGAAGCATTTGTAACTTGAATAATCCTTTTGAGTATTTTTTGCCTTTTGTGACCTTTGAAACTTATTTTGAGAATGAACCTCTTTTATGCTCTTTCCATTTCTTGTATGTGCTGCTAGTGCTTGATTTTCATCATCACCCAACTTTTCTTCTCTTGCTGCCAATATAGCTTCTTCTTGAGTGCAATCTTCCCATAGTCTGCTAAAATTTGTTCATTTTCTTTTGGAACAAATTCCTTGAATAACTGATTCCCAAGACTTTGGGAGACCATTCAATGTAGTCATTACTAGCTCAGCTTCGTCAACTATGTCTCCAATGGCTTCAAGTTGTTCTTTGATTTGAGATACCCTAGTGAAGTAGGATTGAATGGTTTTTGAATTCTGCATCTTTGCATTCTTGAGTTGTTTCCTCAATGTCATCTTTCGGTTGATATTCTTGCCTTCATATAATCGAGATAAAGCATCAAACCTCTGTTCTGGAGTCTTCAATGATGAGACATGAGGGATCAAATGATCCTTGATAGAATCTGCAATAATCCTCTTTGCTTTAACCAGGTTCTTCTTGTACTTTTCTTTAGCCTCATCTCCCTCTGGCTCTTAAACATCTTCTTCAATGAAGCCTTCTAGTTCATTCTTTTCTAGAATGAGCATCACTCTATATTTCCATGATCGGAAGTTATCAGTACCCTCAAGCTTCTCATCAAGCTTAGTGTTGGAAGTCATTCTACCCCGAGATCTAGAAATATGACAAAAAATGAGATTTTGCAAAAATGAATTTTGGACTTACCAGTGAGTGCGCTATGCTAAGGCGACCTCCCTTCTTCAAGGATTCACTCCAACTTCAACCTTTAAATGCCCAAACATCTTGACCTAGGGTTTTATGAGGAAACCCTAATTTTCCAACCTTTGAATATTGGAGATCTGATCCGGGGAAAGATGCGCCCTCCTTAGATGACCTTCTTGGTGGCTTGTGAGTGCTTAAAGAGCTTGAAAATAGGGAAAATTGATGATCTTCCTTCTAGTGGTTAGACTCTATTGAAGGAAACCAGCTTTGATACCATGTCAAAATTTTGGTATGCTTGTTTTACCATAGACAATGTTACACCGATGTCACCCAACCATTGACACTTACACGTACCACCCCTGAGCTCAATAACCTTTTATTAGATAGATTTTGTACATGAAGCAAGTCCTCTCAGATAAACCCTAATCAAAAATACCAACACAACTACAACAACAACACAATACCAAGAGAAGCGCACAATAGAGAGATACCAGAAAGACTTGCACCCTAACTGCTACAACTGTTGCTCCTAAGACTTGTGCCCTAAATTCTACAACTTATGTTCCTCAGACTTGCTGATCCAGATGGATTTCGGTCGTCTCCCACCTATTCCAATTGGCTCATTTTGGCAGTTTTCCAGTTTGGTAGTTTTTTCCTAGTTTTCGGGTCCCTGACTTTCAGGGCCATTTTGAGGCCTTAAACAACGTTTTTAAGGCTTTCCAAAATCAAAATGTGTATTCCTCGAATAGACATTTCCAACAGGCTATCGTGCACCTAAAATGGAGATCGTATGCAAAAGTTACGACCCCAAGAAGTTGATGTACTAACTTACCCAAACGGGGCCCACATGACTTTTGGCGCTTCATCTCCTAGGGGTAGGTTTTTGGATGTCTAGGGTTTCTTACATTCCTATTTATTGTAAAAAGGCCTTGAGAGACTCATTGTAATCATCTTCTTGCGAATGAGCGCAACTGTCACATATCTTCTCAGAGATAAGCCGCCACCATTCTAGCAAGCTTGTTTTCCGCTACATTTTACAGTTTCAACTTTTTTCCTTATTGAATAGAAACCAATTTTACGATATATCTATTATTCTATGTTAAGAATATTTTGATAATAATTTGTATTCATTTCGTTCTACTCGTAAAATCTGGATCAGTGGTATCAGAGCGGTTTTCTCCTTGGCATTATTAATGCATGTCCCCAACGAGGTCAGGGTACAAAGAATTGGGTCTCGAGCTTGTTTCTCTTGAGGACAAAAGCTCTTGCACGCCCAAGTGGCCTCTCATGGCGGGAGAAAAGAAAGATGATAAGACATGAGATCCCTTCAAAATTTTGCTCGAGGAATCCCTCACACAACAGAGGAACGAGATGATGAATAGTTTTGCACAAATCCTTCAGCGGCTACCAACATGCGACGCATCTTCCTGAAACGGAGGCTTTTCCCCCTTCAAGGTACAAATCAACTTCGATATTCCTATATTTGAAGGTCAAATATACACAAATGATTGAATCTACTAGAAGGGTATTTCTTTGTCCATAACTTCTCGAATAGAGAAAATATTACTTTTATGCTCCTCAAAGTTGTTCCCCGTGTCAAAGATTGGTGGGAAACTTTCTGTGAGCAGAAGGAAACAGAGGAACCCTCATTATTTACAGTCGTGGTCACCTGGGAGTCCTTCAAGGATGCTATTAGGGAACAATACTACCCTGTTGGAAGTTATGACAACCTGTATACAAAATGGACCACACTGCGGCAAGAAAGAGACCACGCAGTGCCCGAGTTCAGAAATATCTTCCATACCTTGCGCACCAAGCTCGGTATCAAATATTCTTAGCGACATCTGGTGCTCAAGTATCGTGGTGGTCTGCAAAGATACATCAAGGCTGAAATGGAGTTTTTGGATATCTCATCCTTGGGCGAGGCCTACTGATATGTCATCAAAATCGAGCAGAAGCTCAAACAAAAGATGCGACAATTTGGGCCTGGGAACCCCTCGGAGAAAAAGTCATGAAAGGGCAGCCCCAACCCCCAGAACAAAGGACAAAGCAAAGACAAACCGCCTCAGGACAACCAGTCCAGGCCGCAAACAAAGAAGGACACCAGAAAGACAAAGAAAGATACCGTGAAGTGGTGTGACTTCCATAAGAGACCCTGGCATAACACTGTTGATTGTCGCTCAAGCAGTCGATGGTGGCTGAGGTGAAAGCCTCTGAATCAGATGCAAGTTTCTAATCTAATTCAGAATCAGAAATGGGGAGACGGATCATTGATCTAGAACCCAGTTCTACCGTTGCTACCACCAAGCTCCATCCCAGTGAACCAGATGAGCCAGAGGAAGGCGAGCGCATTTTTCATTCACAGATGTGAGTGAAGGGTACCCCACTGCACTACATCGTTGATAGTGGTAGCCAGAAGAACCTCATCTCGGCAGAGGTTGTCAAGCGACTCGCCCTGCCAAAAATGATACACCCGCAGCCCTACACCATCAGACGGCTCCGCCAAGGAAGTGACATCTGCGTCAGCAAACAATGTCATTTTTCATACAACATCAAGTCCTTCAAAGATGAGGTATTGTGTGATGTTTCCCCTCTCGAAGTTTGTAATGTTCTTTTGGGCCAACAATATTTATGGAAACGCCATGCTATATATGAGTCTAGGCCTCGCAGTGTTATTATTACTTTGAACAAGAAATTGTACAGGATACCAGAGGCAGTCCCACCTAGTGTTATTTCCCTGATCTCTGACAAGCAATGCAGGAAGGTCATCTCTGAGATGGGGAAGTTTGTCTTCTTCGTGATTCACTCTCAGAATGAACGAAATATCGTAGCCACATCCAAGGTCTCCGCGGTCGACCTTTCCACACAGCAGAAGTAAGTGGATAAGGTCATGGAAGCATACTCGGATATCTTCTCCTCACCTACCAGGGTACCTCTGCATTGTCAGGTCAAGCACCCCATCAATCTGACCCCCAGTGCACCATTTCCCAATGGGCTAGTCTATCGTCGCTCTTTGTTAGAGAATGAAGAGATCAAGATGTAGATCCAAGAAATTCTCCACAAGGGGCACATCCGTCCTAGCTCATCGCCTTGCAGGAGCCCAATCGTGCTGCTACATAAGAAAGATGGAACTTGGCAACTCTGCATTGATTGCCAGGCCCTGAATAAAATCACAGTCAGAAACCGGTACCCAATTCCCCGAATCGACGACCTCCTTGATCAGCTCACGGGGGCCAAATACTTCAGTAAGATTAATCTGAAGTTTTTCTACCACCAGGTCCTGATAGAACAAACAAATGTATGGAAGACCGCCTTCAAGTCAAAGGAAGGTCCTTTCGAATGGTTGTTCATGCCCTTTGGCTTGAAAAATTCTCCAACCACTTTCATGAGGATGATGGATGATATCCTACTACCATTCACTAATACTTTTGTAGTGGTGTATCTGGATGTCATTCTCATTTACAACAAGACTTAGGCATAACACTTGCAACATATTCAGCATGTTCTGCACACCCTGCGATAGCACAAGCTATACGCCAACTTGGAAAAATGCTCCTTCGGCATGCACATGGTCCATTACCTGGGCTACATCATTGATCATCATGGTGTACATGTGGATCCAACCAAGATCCAAATCATCCATGACGAACCAGCCCCAACCACACTCACTAAGCTTCGAAGCTTCTTGGGCCTTACCAATTTCTACCGCAAGTTCGTGTTGGAATTCTCCCATATTGCATGGGCCCACAACCAAGTAACCAGGGGTGGTGGTAAGAAAAAATTTGTGTGGCGTCAGCCCCAACAACAAGCGTTCGATGATTTGAAGTAGCACTTGTGCTCATCCCTAGTACTTTCACTACTAGACCTGCAACATCCCTTTGAGATCGAGACAGATGCTTCAGACAATGATGTGGGTGTCATTCTCACTTAGCACGTCCACCACGTGGCCTATCATAGTGAGACACTATCAGATGTTGTTCGTAAGTACCCTGATTATGAAAAAGAAATGTACTCCATTGTGCAAGATTGTCGCCAATGGAGACATTACATTCTTGGGAATGATACAATCATTTACACTGATCATAAGCCATTGTATTTCATGCAGACACAAGGCAGATTGCAGAATGACCACCATCAGAAGTGGTCCACATAGTTGCAACAATTCTACCTCAACATCAAGTATAAAATAGGAAGCACCAACCGCGTTGTTCATTGCCTTAGCAAACCGCCAGTCATGACACTCACCATGGTGCTAGACTCTTGTGCCCATGAGACCTCTAGATGTCCCCAACTCTATGGGACAAACCCGAACTTCGCAACACCTACCAAATGTTGGGCGCAAATATAGTTGTCTCTAATTTCCATCTTTAGGATGGGATGTTGTGTCGTCTGGGCCATATCTATGTTCCATAAAGTGAGCGAGCGAAGTTGAATTGGTAATCCCACTACATTCGGGTGGTAGGACACTTCGGCGTCAAAAAGACAGTGGCAATGTTGCAGAAACATTTCTACTGGCCAAAACTTCGACAGGAGGTCAGCAAGTATATCAGGTCCTGCACTGCCTACATTATTTCCAAACCGACCACTAAGAAACAAGGCCTCTACACCCCTCTTCCTACTCTTGACAGGCCATGGGAATCCATCTCCATGGACTACATGTCGGGCCTCCCATCCACCAAGCGGGGAAATGACTATGTTTTGTGGTTGTTGATCGCTTTTCTAAGATGGAAATTCTTGTCAGTTACAAGAAAAGCATCACAGCAGAGGCCACTACCAAGCTCTTCTTTGAACAAGTCTGGGTACATTTTGGAATCCCACAAACCATTGTCTCAGATTGGGACAGTCGATTTCTTAGAACATTCTGGTCGAGCCTCTAGTCACTATTGGACACCAAGATCAACAAATCCACGACCTTCCACCCCCAAACAGATGGCCAAACCGACGTCGTAAATCGAATGATCGTGCATATCCTGTGCATGTATAATTCCAAGCACCCTTGCACATGGGATGAGAGTCTTCTCTATGTACATCATAGCTACAACCAATCCTTTCATATCTCAACTGGCCACAACCCCTTTCAGGTGGGGTTGGGATTCCAACCATTGGGTCCCATAGATGTTGCACTACCCCTTACGGTCATCTCAATCGACTCATCTCTTGCTCCAACTGAAGCTGACAAAGACACCCAGTTCATTGAGTGGATCCAACACATATGTCAACAGGTTCAGGATATCCTACATAAGTCAAATGACAAGTACAAGCCGCGCCATGATCAACATCGAGTGCCACATAAGTTTCAGGTGGGCGACAAAGATTGGTTGCATTTGAAAAAAGAATGCCTTACCAGACCCCATCGGAAGCTTCACCCACTCTATTATGGATCATACACCATCACCAAGACTATGGGTGATAATGCTTTTGAGCTCAACATTCCTCCTTTCCTTGGCCTGCACCCAGTGTTCAACGTGGATCTCCTTTGAACTTATTTCCCACCATTATTGGACACCTCAGAGATAGCAAAACAACTGACACCAATAAAGCTCAACCCTGACTGCATACAACAGGAATCCAGTGATCAGATTATGGACAAATAGGTCAAGGGCACTCGCCAGCAAAGGATCCAGCTTTATCGAGTTGTCAAAGCAGGGCAACTCCTACACCAAGGCAAGTGGCTCATCCGGGGCCAAATTCAACAGAAATTTCCTCATCTAATTGGGGCATTCAACGCAATGGAGACCATTGCTTCCTAAGGGGGGAGGAATGATCAATATGGATGTAGGTGGCCTCCCACCTATTCCAACTGGCTCATTTTGGCAGTTTTCCAGCTGGACAGTTTTTTCCTAGTTTTCGGGTCTCTAACTTCTGGGGTCGTTTTGACAATCAAATTGTGTAGGGCTTGCTACAAGCAACATGTGTAGTCCTCGAATAGACCTTTCCAATGAGACATCGTGTGCCTAAAATAGAGATCATATGCAAAAGTTATGACCCCAGGAAGTTGATGTACTAACTTACCCAAACGGGACCCACATGACTTTTGGCGCTTCATCTCCTAGGGTTAGGTTTTTGGATGTCTAGGGTTTTTGACATTCCTGTTTATTTTAAAAAGGAATTGAGAGCCTCATTGTAATCATCTTCTTGTGAATGAGCGCAGTCGTCACATCTCTTCCCAAAGATAAGCCGCCACTATTCTAGCAAGCTTGTTTTTCACTGCATTTTACAGTTTCAGCTTATTTCCTTATTGAATAGAAACCAATTTTACTGTATATTTGTTATTCTATGTTAAGCATCTTTTGATAATAACCTATATTCATTTCGTTCTTCTCATAAAATCTGGATCACTTGCACCCTAACTGTTGCAACTGCGACTCCTCAAACTTGTGCCCTAACTAAGTGAGTGAGAGTGTGCAAATGAGGTAGCGCCTTACCTCTATGTATACTAGCCTGTCCAAGTGACTTTTCAAGTGGGGCTGACTTCTCTTTCTGGAGCCTTCAATTCTTTGTTATTATTCTCCTTGGGCCGACTTCTCTTCTAGGGTATTTCCACATTTTTTTAATGGTTCTCTTGCTTCCAGAATCTTCTATTCTAAGCACAAAGGTTATATTGGAGGTTAATACCTCTCGCAGCTACCAAAAAATTAACAAAAGAAACTTTTGTTGGGAGGAAGAATTCCATATGACAAATATGCACATTAGATGTGGATGCTAGGTAAGAAAGCCATCTACAATACATGATAATGCATGTACCACAGGTTCATATGGAGATGCAAAGCATGGAAATATGGAAGGATGGTTTTATAGCATATGAAACAGTTTGGACCTGGTATTAAGGATGAGCAGAGGGACTTAAAGATAGAGTGTTATGTCAAGAATCCCTCATAAGATGGTAAAAGGCCCAAACTGAAGAATGTTATGGTATGATTCTAGGTGCAACCATGAAGGTTGGGGATTACAAGCAGATATAATTATGTGCAAAGGACTTCACTGTGAGAAATCTACTTATTCTAATCAAAGTGCTCAATGGAATCAAGGTGCAAATGAATATCATTTAAGTGGAAAAAGTAGTGAAATATTATTCACTCTAAAGGAAGCCAATGTAAAGATAAAAAAGTACATTATGGGTAGATCTGTTCTAAGCGGATTGATATGTCAAGATGCTAGTCTTTTGATAAAAGGGGAGTTAATGTATACATGGAGATAAGGGCAACATTTCCAAGGATCAACCATACAATTTTGGGGGTAGTACCTCCATTATTGTTACCAAAGTAGTGCAGTGGAAGCATGGTGTGAATTTTAGAACTTCAGGGGTGAAATAATGAAGGTGTATGTATGGTGAAAAGTGTCAGCGGGTGCATAAAGAACAATGCATCATGTGCAGAATAGTTCTAGAAGTATGTAACCATACTTTTGGGGAAGGCATTACACAAATCTAAGTGTATTCTAGAGTTGGATGAAGTGTGGGAGTAATTGAAGACAATGGGAAAGGTACCATTAGGTGGATGCCAAATTATTTTAGTCTGTTGCAACACTTAAAGAACTATGATATCAATAAAAAGAAGACTGAGAATGCATGTAGAGAATGTTGGGTGTATTTCAAAGGTGATGAGCACATGCCCAAGGTAGATTGGGATGTCAATCCAAAAGTATTCAAGCATGGAGGTGTTTTATGAAGGGAAATCAATAAGGAACCATGAAGAAGAAAATGGTTCTATATTTACTATGGAATGCAAAAGAAACAAATCTTAGGAGAACCCATCTCAAGTGGAAGGAGCCATTGAATATATTTTAGAAGGCTAGAAGTACCAATGGAATTTAGGATGGCAAGTAAAGGTAATGCTAACTACGTCCAATTAATTTTTATGAAACTGGAAAAGAAGACATTTGTGAAGCACTGCAGTATGCTGTAAATTGACTAAGAAAGTCAAGTTGAGACCCAAAGGGGTTAAGAAAGGAGAAGCAAATGGTGCAAGAAACCACAAGAGTTGAAGTGCTCAGAAAGGGAAAGCTAAATTAATTGGTTCAGTAAAGTAATTAGATGTTGAAGATCTAGGAAATAGATGAATACTGAAAATTAATATCAACATAGTGTATGGCTGGAAATGCAAAAGTGGTCAAGTGTGGTTGGTTGAAAAGTGCTCATGGAAGCAAGAAATCATGTTTAATGATTTCAGTATGAGAGTAAAAGGATACAAGAATTCAGTGAGACTTGAGGACAACCAGGAACAACAAAAAGAAAGTGGTACATGAAGAAAGAGGTTGTTGAAATTGTTGTAGCAACAATTATGATATGACTAATTGGACAACCATATATAGCACATGAAGATGAAATGCACATGCATTTATAAGCATGCCAAGGATGCATTCTTAGTGTCAGTGAATGTAAATTTGTTAATGTGTGTGTGTGTGTGTGTGTGTGTGTGTGTGTGTGTGTGTGTGTGTGTGTTGAAGACTAGGAGTGGTCTATTGCTATATATATATATGAAAGTTGCTAATGATGGATGTTGTGCCAGGAAAGATGATTTTTTTGTATGATTGCAAGTGTTGTTGATGATGTTTCTGCATATGGAAGGAAGCAAAAAAAAGTTGAAGTGTTGAGTATTAGACTCATAAAGGAGACATGGGACCTCCTATTGTTACCAACTAATCAGGTAGCATCAAATTTATTTAATGGTAGTTATGCAGGTATGAAATTTATGTATTTATGTTGCAAATTTGTTGAAGGGAATTAGGTAAGAATTTCCTCATCTAGACTTATTTTATAAAATGGCATTATTGTATAATTTGAAGGCATTAATGGAAATGATACACCACTAGTGTGGTAAAGGTTGAAGGCCTGAGATATTTGTAAAAGTTATTTAACTTAGAATGCATTCATGTGACATCATAGCATGTCAGGATTTTGTTGGTTATGAGTTAATAATCAAAGTAAGTAAAGGGGCATGACCCTGTTATAGAAATAAATGCTAGTAAAACTAGTCATGTTTGAGACCATGACATGGTTGGATATGGAAAACCTATAGTGCCACACAAGTATCCAACGAACTTCCTACTATAATTAATGTTTGAAATGTAACATTTTTTATAACACTAAGTAGCACCACAAAATTATATTCTTGGTGCAGTGTTCGGGTCAAAAAGGAAGGCATCCAAATAGTTGAGCAAACAATAAGAAGTGTATGGATAATGTGTCGAAGTATTGGCCAGACCTTCCAACTCACCATGGTGGGATGCATGACTTGGATAAAAGGGCATTCTACAGCCAATGCAAGGGTGAATTGAATAATATGCATGAATAAATCATGAAAGTGTGAAAGTGGTAAATTTGCACACATGCATGATAAGATAGAGTTGTGTATGCTTGGAGGCATTATTGAATGCATTTTAGTGAATGCATGCATATATTATATTTCATGGAAATGATTACACTAACATATGAAATGTTGTGCTTATTACTAACTCGTGAAGTTGAGAACATTTCAGGTGTTGTTAGATAATGTAACAAGAGAGTTTCAAGTTAAAGTAGTCACATGAAGATGGACTATAGGAAATCTATGTCAAGGAAATAGAGTAATGATGGCTAGGGAAGGAAAAATGTTAGTTGTTGATAATACATGTGCAAGGAATGATAAGTTCACTACAAATAATAAATGGAATGGTAGAAGTAATTGAATTGCTAAGCATAAACAATTCTGAGAGCACTTTGTTAAGTTTTTTGTAAATATTACAATAAAAGCATATTGTACATCACGACTAATAATTTGTTTGGCTAAATGCAAGATGGAAGCATTGTAGAAAAAGTGGTCTCAAGTATGACACTTTTAAAAGACATAAGAAATACTAATGCTTGATATTACAACAACAAATAAAATATGAGATGGAATTTCATATTTAGGGAAAAAGTTGAATTTCCTTATGAAATAAATTTGAATTTATAAATGAAATTGATATGATATTGTCTCATGATGATTGTATGTGTGTGTTACAAATGAGATAATAGTTATTAAAGCTGGAATGCTTGGGCAGAAAGGCTATTGTTAGGACACCAGAGCCTTTAATTGCAGATCCTTAGTGGGGGTCTGGTGATGAGTTGACACTCTCCTTGTGTGTGAAAACCTTAGCAAGATGGATCATTGAAGGGTTGTGTAGCAGTGAAGGGGTGTCTGAGCCTGGAAGGGTGAGTGCAACAAGGAAGAGGCAAATCAAGAACGCTTTTGGAATGGTGGTTATAATCATGAGGTGTGTCAGATGGAACCATGAGCTAAATTCTTGTCTGGAGCAGCTCTATGGACTAGAGAAAAAGATTCCCAACTGAAGTATGAAGACATGAATCTGGCACTTAGAAAGAAGAGCACCAGAAAGATAACAAGCTTCAATAGCAAAGTCACAAAGATTTTTGAAGAATTTTTTAATGTACATTGTTTATAATGCATCGAAGACAATGCATAATTAAGGGGGAGGGTAATGTAGCACCCCCAGGTTGATTTCCAGTTGTATTGTACATATGTTTCATAGGATGGTGAGCCAGGATATTATAGGCCAGAGTGCCTGTGTGATTATTGGGCTGGACAACCTAGATGCTAAAAGGCTAGTGAGCTTATCATTGTATTATGTAATCAATCATATTATTAATAAAATACATCACTGCGAGCAGACCAGACAGACAAAAAGAGATGGGGGGATAAAACTCCACTAGAAGCGAATAGGGGGCTAAGAGTCTAGGAAGAGGGGTTAAGCCAAGGAAACATTATAATAATATTTCTTAAGATCTAATTATGTAATATTTTATCCTAAGTCCCTAAGTTCCTAAGGAGGAGGAACTTATCACCCAAGTGGGGACAAGGTAGTTCCCAACATGACTAGTGTCGAGTTGGGAACATGCAAATAAAAAGTAGAAGTTTAGTACATTTTCCTATCATTATTTCATTATTCCTCCATCATTCCTTCGTTCACTCACTCTCCTATCATCCGTACCTTGCTACCATCACCATATCGGTACTTGGAAAGCCTTGGAGCCATGGACAACTAGTAACCTGGGAATTAGGCTAAAGAGGCGGGTTTTTGAGCCTGTGTGTTATTGAAGAAGCGGGTTGTCAAGCCCATGAGCATTCTCTCCTTGTGAGATAAATGTTGGGAATTGTTGGTGCCAACCTACAACTACAAGACTTTGAGACTTCATGTCCGACTTGTTGTTGAAGCCCCGAAAGGGAAGTGGGGCAGTCAAAGTATTGTTGAGCAAAGAAGGGGAACACTTATGTTGTGGGTGGGAATCCCTCCTACGGACTTAGCATTTAAGGGCTCTAATCATGCATGCAGAAAATGACCATTTCGAAGGCCTCTACTCTTTCCTATTCTCCCAACACAAAACCCCACATTCATGCAATACAAAGGTGTAAATGAGATTCGGTAACTCTACCTTAAGTCCTTCATTTGATGTCGATCCCTTTGCTTTCACTCACTCTTTGATTGCAAGCCTCCTCCCAAAGCTGACCTGCATTCACACATGAACAAACAAAAAGATGCGAACATGCATTTCATATACTGATTGTTGGGTTAGTTGTGACAATATCATAAAATAAACATTCAACTCGAACACATGATATGGCGGGACGGGAAAAGTATTCATTTTTGTATTAATCTTCACAAGAGTAAACTTACAATATGCGGTCGACACTGCTCCTCGAAACTGGTCCTGGGCTCCTCTTCAACTATCCTCCAACTGCTTTGCTCTATATTTCTCTTTGCAAAAGGAAGGCTAAAGGTTGGGACAAGGGGAATGCTTAATTGGGTATAGTCTCTTTACTATGATTTTCCTCCTTTCAAATGGGACCCCTACCCCTTCTTTTATAGGCTAGAAGGAGCTAGGTATTTGGTCGAATGACTGGCCATGCATGGCCGAAAGGTTTAGTAACTTACCCAAAGTTGTGTGTTCCGTCAACAACTTCTTTTTTCGTGCTTTTGTAGGTACACGCGGGTTGTATTGGGGCAGCTAGCGTGTACACGCGTGCAGTAATGGAGCAGGACGCGTGGGCCTTTATAAAGGGGTTTTTTAAGAAGAGTTGTTCAGTAGTGTTTTGGTAAAGAAGGAATCTGAGATGGCCTGATGCCAGGTAAGCATATCTGGTGCAAATTAGGGTTATAACAGATGCCCCCTAATGTGTGAGGTCACAAGAGCATCTGATGGCCGAAATACATTATCAATCTTCACCAATGTTCCAAATAAGTGAGCCCAGGGACCATAAATCTGGAGGTTCCATATGCAAAATAACAATTTTCTCACCGAGGCGGGCATACCCATGCTCAGGATGAAATAAAATCATGGCTACCAATCAAATACATTGTAGATCCATGTCATATAACTATATAAAGTGTATCCGCGAGCAATACACAACAGAGCTACATCTCGAAATCAAAAAAGATATACATGTATAATATCCATCTTCTAGAAGCTGATAAGGCCTGATGGCTAGAGATGAGGTCTTCAGAGCTCGAGCAACAACTTCAAAACATTCAAAACTCAGGTAGGAGTGTAATATGAGTGTACGACTTCACTACCCAGAGGTCTTCGACAACTCGTTGGTCATGGACTAGAGAATATTGATGATCAGACTAAAGGCTTCATTGATTTTGAACAAAGACTTGATTGGAATTTTGGGATGGTCGGGCATGAGGGCAAGAGACAAACTGTAGAGGGGCCGACTCAGGCTTGGTAAAAACTTCCCTTGGACAAGAGAACGACAAATGATGAGACTTAGCCAGCATGGCATTGACATAAGTTCACGATGCAGGAGGCAACGCAAACTCTCCATATGTTTGGAAGAATAACCAAATGGAGGAGGACACAGCTCTATGTAGCGAGAACAAATTTCAAAGGTCATATTAAATCCCAGAGCTTGACGAACAAACGGAATGATGTGCTTTGTCCAAGGGCGACTCATTGTGCTGCCAAAAAAAAAGAAAATACTTTTCCCTTCCTCTTTTTGGGGTATATTTGATTTTTTTGTCTTTTTTCAATAATTTTGGAAAAAGAATAAAAGAATGATACGTTACAAAGGAGGAACGAGTGTCGCAAACATACTAGTTCTAGACGCAAGGACATTCGGAAAAATCCCTCCCGGGGCCAAAGGTGTCAAGACGCAAAGGTAAAGTGCTACAGGGCTTGCGTATAAGGCATGCTTTAGATGGTTCAGTTGAGAGAAACATGGAGCCGGCATTAGGCCAAAGACGCAGGTATGAAAACGCGATTAATAAGACACACAATGGTAATGTCCTTCAATGTAATTTTAACGAGCCCAGAGAAGGTAAGCTCGGTCGTTTTTCGTGTTTAGAGAGTCTAAAAAAACATAAAAGGAGACTCCAATGGGGTACCTTTTTCGAAGGTAGTGTTAGTCGGTTCAAAAAAGGGGTAAACTAGCACAGACAAGACGTCCATTCAAAACCATTTTAACGAGTGTGATAAAGACAAGATCACTCGGCAATTTTTTTCATTTTTAAGGAGTCTGGAAAAAGCCTTACTATGGACTCCTTCAGGAATGTTCTTCTAGACCATTTTAATGAGTGTGAAAGAATAAGGTCACTCGACGATCTTTTCATTTTTAGGGAGTCTGAAAAGAGCTTAACTATGGACTTTGTGGGGGTTCCTTTTTCGTAAATTTAGTCCCTCGGGCCTGAAAAAGGGTTAAAATTATACCTGAGAATACTCTTCTAGAGAACTGAAGTTCCTAGAGTAGACCTTTGTTCGTATAGTTGACCATCCAGACTGAAAAAGGGGTACACTACCGCCGGACAGACGTGTCTTCAAATTCCATTTTAACGAGCGTGAAAGGCCACAAGATCGCTCGACAATCTTTTCATGTTTAGAGGGTTTGAAAAGGGATTAAAAGAAGACCCGTTATGTTTTGGGAGTCCCGAGGGTGAGGTCAAGAGTGATAAGGAATCATGCAAATGAGGCTCAAACTCGTAATCAGGAAAAACTAAAAGGGACTCCTTAGCCTTTAGTCGTTAGTGACAACATGGACACCATAATGCAACCAGGATCTACCTAGGGCATCCATGTTACGGTAAGCTCTACCACCAAATTACGACACTTCTAAAGCAACAATAATGGTTTTGTGTCACAACTTGGTGGGATCGATCCTATGGAAAAGAAGAAAAGACAACGAGATGTAGAAAGTGGAGGTGGAATCCTGACGTAAATGCAACGAGTTGGAAAAAATGACTTTTTACCAAAGGACCGTCAAAACGCCCCAAATCTAAAAAAAAATCCCAATACCCAAAGTAATACTTCCCGTGACTATCCAAAGAAGACTCTTGAACCATCTTAAATGATTTTCAGTTTAGAAAAAATGACAAAAGGGTCCGAAAATCGACAAAAAGAGGCCAAAACCTCTATAAATAGAAGTTAGCAGCTCATTATCATCATTGTTAATTCAGAAATTGACTAAAAACCAAAACTGCCCCTTTGTGAAAATAATTGATTCCGGGAGCCTCGGTGGATGAAACAACCATCTGCTTGGACCAAGTAAGTATAAACTACCTCATCTTACAATCTAATTCTTTATTTATGCATTTAGTTTCATTTTTTGGGGGGGGGGCATCGACCTTCAAAAGGTCGGCCCTACGTCCACGCGGGTTGTCCTATGACAGCTCGCGTGTACACTTGCTTTGTTTTATGGCAGACTGCGTGTACACACAACTTTCATCATAACAGCCCGCGTGGAGCCTCCATTTAGTGCAAAAAAAAATTAAAAAGCAAGAGTTAACCCTCCTAAACTTTGCCCATGTGCAGGATGTATGTGCACTGGAGATAAAAAGAGCATGAGGATATTAGTGTGTTGGTTGGGGAAGACCCTAATGTTGTTGCTGCGTTAATGCAATGTYAATTTCTAAAAAAAAATTGTGTCCTTTCATGCGAGCAGAACCTAGGCTACTGAATGCCTTGGTTGACTATTGACATCCCGACGCAAAGGCCTTTATGCTAGAGGGGCAGTCATTGGTTCCAACGACAGAGGATATATACTTTCTGACTGGCCTCTCCAGAAGAGGGGATCCAGTCAATTTATGTAGGTTTCCCTCTGGGCCTCACAATATATCGGAGTTGATTGGACTCCATTGTGAGGCATGTACAAACCGGACGAGCTCACAAGTGTCGATAAGCAAGATCTCAGACTTAGCACTGCAAGCGATCGTGTTGCTCATAGGGCGAATTACTGGGTCTGCGGCTTTGCATCAGGCGTCATGTGCATAGATGAACTGTGCAGTTCAGTGCTTAAATGCACAGATTTTTTATTGGAGCACCACATTACTAGATTGTATGAAGAGGCAACTAACGGACTGTTGGTTGCAGACTCAGAGGAACTTCA
>JASDQU010104136.1:123351-133849 GCA_032191745.1 Picea mariana | reverse complement strand
AATTTCTAAAAAAAAATTGTGTCCTTTCATGCGAGCAGAACCTAGGCTACTGAATGCCTTGGTTGACTATTGACATCCCGACGCAAAGGCCTTTATGCTAGAGGGGCAGTCATTGGTTCCAACGACAGAGGATATATACTTTCTGACTGGCCTCTCCAGAAGAGGGGATCCAGTCAATTTATGTAGGTTTCCCTCTGGGCCTCACAATATATCGGAGTTGATTGGACTCCATTGTGAGGCATGTACAAACCGGACGAGCTCACAAGTGTCGATAAGCAAGATCTCAGACTTAGCACTGCAAGCGATCGTGTTGCTCATAGGGCGAATTACTGGGTCTGCGGCTTTGCATCAGGCGTCATGTGCATAGATGAACTGTGCAGTTCAGTGCTTAAATGCACAGATTTTTTATTGGAGCACCACATTACTAGATTGTATGAAGAGGCAACTAACGGACTGTTGGTTGCAGACTCAGAGGAACTTCAGGTTTGGAACAATTCTTTGCTCTTTCTTGTTTGAAAGAGTGCCCAGTTTCAGCCCTTGAGAGGTGGTATGAGGGCATCAGGCCTCTCTTCCCGCGATATGCAGATGGGTAGTGTTGATGCCACGACAAGGGGGAGGAAGGATCAATGAGTCCTTTGATGTTGACTTTTTTGCTTGGTTGTCGCGACAGATCCCAGTCATAGAGGATTACCCTTATGCTGGGATTGACTTCTCGAGAGATGTTGAGATATCGATACCTCCCGATGAGGAATGAGCAGAGATGGGTAAGTTTGCATTGTTTGTTTGTTTTTTGTTAAACATATGTAATTTTTATGTTGTTTTTTATATATATCATTTTTTTTTATACCAGAGCATTTGACATATATGTGTCTATTACGTACAGATGTGGGGCCAGTGCGACCAATGGATTACGCGAGGAACATGCGACGTCCTCGGCCAAGGGACGCATCCGCCGCCGCAGGGGGACCAACAGTAGTAGGAGAGCTTCCAGTCGGTGAGGCTAAGAGGGTTTTGAGGCCAGTAGAGAGAAATATTACCTCACTCACTCGCACAGTCCCCATGGCAGAGATTGAGGATCTGCCACCATCTATACAGCCTCACGTAGTGGGGGCGCCATGGACATGGGTCCGACTTTTTTGGCGTTTGGCAAACGCCGTTGATTATTATAACAGGACCCACAGGCCCCGTCCTTAGTTAGGCTAGACTTTTCATGTGTCGAGGGCACTACGTGTATATTTGTTTAGGGCATAAGCCCCATGACTCGTTACTGGTCGTATTTTTTAGGCATTTGCACCCACCTATGTACTCTGATGATTTTGATATTATATATGGATTTTTATGCCTTTTTATGTCTTATGGATTATATTTGCTTTTAAAAATGTATTTACATGTGCATGTGTATGTCTTTCTTATATGTGTGTGAGATGCCAATCTAAAATTTGATTAGCTAGAGTATCTTTGATTTGATTTAATCTCCTAGGAACATGAAAATATGTAATATAATCAAAGCTTTGTTCTAAGAGACGTACCCTAAGGAATCATCGGTGTAAAGTAGGATCATGAACACGATAGACTCTATTTAACTGAGACACAACCAATTGAACGTCTAAATAGACCCGAAGGTGAGAGATACCAAATGCCAAAGCATCATGAAGCGACTCAATAACTGCGTTGTATTCAGTGACATTGTTTGTGGTGTCGCCTAAACATATACCTCATAAAGATAATAACTAGCCCTGAGGTGTAAAAATTACCCAAGCTGCGGAGGCAAGCCTCCGAGTGTACCGGCTAGCGTCGTCTGCGTATCCAACGAACACCTCTGATTCAATTGACATCTGCCACAGTGACAAAAGATAACATCAAAAACGACACGTCCATAAAACCAAAAGAAACCAAAAAGTAATAGTACAAAGACTATACATATGTTACAAAAAGTTACCCAAGGTGACCTACCTATGAGTAATACTTCTTGACGTAGAGCCCATTTCTAGGCTCTTCCAAAGCATTTCCTTCAAATTCTACCAGACGATAAGCGCCCTTTTTTAGAACATCTTTTACGATGAAAGGTCTGAACCACATGGGTTTGAATTTACCTGCCCCCAGGGAGTCCTTATCCTGGTCATAGACCAAGACAAGGTCGTCTTTAGAGAAAATTTGAGGATGAACAGATCGATCATACTGACACTTGACTTTTTGTTTGTGAGCCGCGTTGGACAAGGCTGCATCACAACGCTGCTCATTGAGCTGCTCAAGGTCTAATAACTGCTCTTCAAGTGGAGAAGTGTCTGGCAGTAACTGTACTGCCAACTTTAGGGACGGGATCTGACATTCTATAGGCAACACTGCTTCCATCCAGTAAACGAGTTGAAAAGGTGAGAAACCGGTTGCAGTCTTAACAGACGTTCGGTAATCCCATAATGCCGAGTATAACATCAAATGCCAATTTGACTTGGCCGAATTGATCGTTCATTGTAGGATGGTCTTAAGAGATTTATTTACAGCTTCCACCTGACCATTCACTTAGGGGTAGTAGGGTGACAAATGTTCTTGCTGCAATCCAAGCTTTGATGTTAATTCGGTCATCATTTGGTTCTGAAAGTGACTACCATGGTCAGTGATAATTTCTCTCAGTACGCCAAACCTTACGATTATCTGGTTGAACAAAAAGAGAGTTGCAGTCTCTCCATCATCTTTAAACATTGGCATAGCTTCGACCCACTTCGTGAAGTAGTCTACGACTACAATGATATAACGGTGCCCCCTTGCTGAAGGAGGGTTGCATGTAGTGTAATCAATTCCCCACTTGGTGAAGGGACCAACTGTGATGACAGGAAACATGGGAGTGGGATGTGCCCTCATCTTCCGAGAGAAGATCTGACACGGGTGGCACTTCTTGACCAATTTGATACAATCTTTGATTAATGTTGGCCAGAAGTAACCAGCTCGTAAAATATTTTGGGTTGTTGCCAACCCAGACAAATGACCACCACATGCTCCAGTATGGCAGTCGTTAAGCACGATAACTGCTTCTTCATGAGTGAGACATCGACGAAGGATGCAATCTACACCTCGACGATACAAAGTGTCATCAAGTATGAGATAGTTCTTAGCCTGATGGCATATACGGCGACGCTCATCGTGAGAAGCAGAGGCGGGGCACTTCAAAGTCTGGAGATAGACAAGTATATCTCCATACCAGGGATCCGAAGATGTGATCAAAGACATGTCTCCTCTAATAGGCGACACTTCGGGCATAACCTCACCGGATTCAACTGGAAGTTCTGAGATGAGCTCTGCAAAGACCAGTGACTTTTTGGATTTCGCCGAAACAAAATCTAAGTCAAATTCCTGGAGGACAGCTATCCATCTACTGATCTTCCTGCCAATGACGTGTCGTGTTAATACGTATTGAAATGGATTCACAACGGCAATGATGGTGGTCTTGCGAAACAAAATATAATGACGGAACCGTTGAATAGCATGAACGACTGCCAACGTTAGTTTTTCAATATGGGAATAATTGAGTTCCGGTCCAACCAGGCCTTAGCTCAGGTAATAAATCACATTTTCTGAGAGGAAGTCATCCTCCTGAACTAAGACCATACCGATAGTCGACTCTGCCGCAACCAAGTACAATAAGAAATTTTTGTTATAATTAGGTGGTCGAAGCAGAGGGGCAGTCGTGAGGGCATGTTTCAATGTCTTGAAAGAGTGTTGAGCGGCTTCGTCCCAATGAAAAGGGATGTCTTTTTTTAGTAAACGCATAAATCCCTTTGTGATCTCGGCATAGTTGGCTATGAAACGCCTCAAAAAGTTCGCTTTTCCCTGTAAACTTTGAAGATGAAGGATTGTACGCAGGGGAGGCAACTGAAGTATTGCCTCCACCTTGAGAGGATCGACCATGATCCCTATTGTTGAGACTATGAAACCTAGCAGTTGTCCTGACGTTACGCAAAAGCTACATTTGTTTGGATTCAAGCGAATCTGGAAGTAGCGACATCGCTCAAAGATAAGTCAGAGGTGTGTGGGATGATTCGTTCTCTTACGAGATCGTGATGCTAAATCATCTAAATAGGCTTCGACTATATGCTTGAGATCATGGAAAGCAAAAGACATGGCCCGCTAGAAAGTATCTCCAACATTTTTGAGACCAAAAGGCATCTTACGATAGGCAAATGTACCCCATGGACAGATGAAAGTTGTTTTGTGCTGGTATTTGGGTTTGATCTGTATTTGATTATATCCCGAAAAACCATCCATGAAGGAAAAAGCCTCGCAACCGGAGCATTCATCGACTATCTGGTCAATGAATGGTGTGGAAAAATTATCTTTTGGATAGGCTTTGTTCAAATCGCAAAAATATGTACATACGCGAATCGTACCCTGTTTCTTGTTGACCGACACAGGATTTGACACCCATTGGGTCAAATGGACAGGATAGATAAAACCTGCTTTGAGCAGTTTTTCTACCTCAACCTTAATAGCTGTTGCTTTTCTTGGATTAACTAGATGAAGCTTCTGCCGAACTGGCTTGGCATCATGATAAGTTGTGATTTCATGTTCGACTATTTTTGGATCAATGCCTGGCATTTCCTCGTAAGACTAGGCAAAAATGTCATGGAATTCTTTAAATAAGTCTGTGTATAATTGAATCTCTTTGGGGGAACAATCAACTCCAATGAAAACATTCTCCACAACACCAGGGGTTCTGGAGATATTAATCGGTATAGTTTCAGCGATAGTTGCCATATTACCCTCGGCATAAACCTCATGTGTAGCCAATGGATTGATAGGACAAGACCTATCTCCATTCATAGTCAAGGTGAATTCCCCTTCTTCAATTCTGCTTAACTCTGGGAGGAAGTATGATCTGTGATGGAGATCGTCCCAAGGTTTGTCCGGACTATTCATTGCTTCAATGATTGCTTCGTCTAAGGGAAAGACTAAGTCTAACGAATCAGTATCAGCAAGGGAACCTTGAGCCCAAATAGGCTCTAGAATCGGATCTAACTCTTATGCGGGTGTTGGATCGGTGTCGGCTGAAGCTTGCTGGACTAAAGAGTACGTTGCTTCTACCACAGACAAGGGCATGGACATACCATGGTGTCCTGTCCCTTCCATCATGGCCGATGGGGAAGGAAGAATCCACGGATCATTGAAGTAAGTCATGCGAAACGACGAAACTTGGAAAATCTCAACCTTATGGTGGTCTGATATGAACTTGACATCGTCGTGAGGAGGTGGGTAATCGAAAGTATCGATCAAAGGTGGGCACAAACCAACCCCTATGTTAACGATGCCTAGTTGAGGATTATCAATCATTGGGACCGCAGATGCCCCCAGTGAAGGGTCGGGTCGGGAGAAGGACAATTGATCAATGGTCACGATCCGGCCCTCATGTGGAAACAATAAGACCCAGAAAACTGTAGCGACCACTGCTTGCATGGCATAGGTCCAACTCCTACCTAACAAGAGATTGTAGTCGAGGGATGCGTTGACTACTTCTACCTCGACGCACACGGTCTTCCCTCCTAACTGCACGGGGAAAGAAGGGATGATGCCATGTGGTCAGAACAAACGACCGTCGAAAGCAGTAAGAAGAGTAGGTGACGGGGACAAAACGGGCTGGCCAATGGCCTTCCAATACACCAACGACATGAAGCATTTCGAGGCACCCTCATCAACCACCGTACGAAAAATCTTCCGAGTAAAAGTTTTCGTAGGGTAAGCCACTATTATCTGAAATGCTACTTGGTAAAGGAGACAAGGTTTTAATTCGGTTGTATCCAGCATGATTGTACCCGGACTACAAGTCTCGGCAGATCCTAAAGCAGCTAACAAATCTTTCCTCTGGGAAGGGCAGCTTTGGAGGACCTCCAAAGCGAACATCGCACAAGGGGTTTGAGACAAATCCTCCACCACAGAACAGTTCTGGGTGGCCCTTGTGTTTGGGTTGTGAGAATCTTTCTTGAACGCACCTTTTGGGATGTGTGTCATTGTTTCACCCAAAGTCTTCTCGATCTGGAGAGGAAGAGATGGGATTTCAGCTCCTTTACCTTTCTTAGAGGTGCTTGGATTACTGTAGTCATGCGCTCTAGTCGATATAAAAGCATCACCTTTCATCATATACACATTCGCGAATGTAGGATTGTTCGAAGATGGAGAGGGTCCTTGACTGCCCCCTTCCGCGCTTGTAGAGGCTTGGGTTAGGTTTTGCCCATGTTGAAATGGATTCATTAACACAGCAGGCTGCTGCTATGACACAAACTTTTGGGCCTCTGCAAGCCGAGGGCACTGGTGGGTCGGGTGGTCTTCCACATATAGGTTACACGGATACTTCGCCTTCAGTTTCTCGGTGTTGCCCCCACCAGCATTATTAGTAGGTTTCTTATCCCCCTTACCCTTCTTACGTTGTTTTTTCTTTCCATTAGGCTGTTGGGTGGCCTTCAGATTTGTCGATTGCACACTGTGTACATCCGACGTTTGGGTAGGGGGAGCAGCCGAAACAGTAGTTTAGTTGGTCGTTGTGTGTTGTATAGACAATTGTTGCAGTTGTTTTGTCAATTGTTCAACGGGCTTTGTTTGTGCTAAACCTACAATACCATCGACATGTGGTCCAGCTCTCTATCTGGTTTTATCAAGTATGGATCATGGTGCATCCGGCAAAATCTCGTACAGTAAACCAGACTGAGAATAAATTAGCTCAAACTGTTGAGCTCTCATGATGGCATCTTCTTCGGAAAACACTCCCGATGTTGCGACGTCCTTGGATAGCCATGGAACCAAAGACTTAAGGAACCACTCAAGCAGGAATGCTGGTGGGACTGGTACCTTAATCAAACTCTTCCGGCATCTCCATTCTCGGATGTGATCAGAGATATGGTCCACTTTTATCTGTTCAAAATTGGTTAGCAATTATGTGTCGATGTCGTATCTCACAGGGAATTGGAAATGGTTTAGGAACGCCATTGCCAATTCTCTGAAGGAAGAATATCTCGAGCGGTCGAGCTCGATGTACCATTTCGCAACACTCCCAATGAGAGTGCGTTGAAACAATCACAATTGTACGGAGTCGTCTTTCAATGAACTAGACGAGCACTAAAAATGGAAGGTGGTCACATGATCCCCTGGATCTTCGTTAGGCTTGGCTTCGAACTTTGGTATGTCCGAAGGCAATTTTGTCGGCATAGGGGGGCAACGTGGATTGTGACAGATGGGGTCATTCAACAACCTTGTCAAGTCTAGCAAATGTAAGGTTGCCAAGAAAGGTAGTTTAGGTTATTGTCGATAACCATGGAAAAAGGGACCTGGAGTTTGACTGGCACCAGGTTGCCAGGAAAAGTTGGGTTGTTGGTTAGGATTCTGGTAGAAATCGTGGCCTTGACCAGCGTATTGATTTGCCACTTGAGGAGACATCATCGATTGGTTCCTATAATAGGACGTAGATGGTTGGGCGTGGGGTGTGTTAGAAGGGCTTTGTGAAGGGTTGCCCCATACCGATCCCATGGGCATAGGTCCTGGGCCTTGCCCGGGATTCCATTGGTTGTGAAAGGGGTTACCCCCGATTGACATTCCTGACGAGGGAACTGATCCTTGCCAAGAGTTCCAAGGTCCTGGTCTGGAAGGAATTCATGGGTTTTCCCCCTATATAGGAATAGTACCCTGCACAGGATTTGGTTGTCCATAACCAGGGTTAACCCCAGTCGAGAAAGCAGTCGAAGAGAAAGCGTTATTACCAAATGCTCCGAACAAAGAAAATGATGTCAAACCTACCAACATATTATGAGAAGGTAGTCCTTGACGCCCTACTCCAAATGAACTATGATGTGTGTTTGGCCCGACGGATTGCTGGTGGGTACCACGGAGCGAAGGGGACGAAGGAGGTATATGAACTCCCCCGTAAGGGAAAGCGTTAAAGGGAGTTGAAGTACCCCCCGTGGGTCCTTGCAAGGGAGTGTTAGAGCTCCCTGCCCCTAAACCTAAAGTATGTAAAGTGGAGTAGGATAGTACAAGGCTTGTACTTGAGCTAGGCATCCCGTATGAGAACGAAGGGCCTGTCGCACTCTATGTGAAAGGAGCAGTGGCTGCCACCAAAGACGGGATCAGACCACTGCTCGAGGTAGAGGCAGTTGAGACCATGGTGGCTCAGACTGGCGACGATGGGTTATGAGATGGAACACCCCTTGTGGTGACAGCCGAAGTGGGTATAGAAGAATTCCCAGAAGAAGTGGCAGCATTTGTTTCCATTGCTGCGTGTGATACTGTCTGGCGCCCGTAAGGATGAATCTGTACAATGATGGGCACCGAAAGATTAGTGGTTGGAGTTTCGGGTGGACCGAGAGCTTCCGCTCCAAGGTCTGAAATAGTTGGTTCCTCCGGATGCTGGGCGGGCACAGTTTCCTGTGACCTGGTTGCTTCAAAAGACCCTTCTTAGTCTAGCTTTCGCCTTAGTGGTGGCAGGGGTGGCTCCAGTGTAACCGGTGGCAGGCCAAGAAGCCTTCGTGACCGGGGGAGCTTGTGATCCTCCACTATGTGAGAATATCAAAGACACACTAGGGCTTTCTATTCGTTCAAAAACAACACATACTAGAAAAAGATCCTCCAAGATAAAATAAGCAAACACTAAACTAGTTGGAAGAACAGTTATAACAACCAACACTAGAGCAACTTACCGGTGCAAGTGCAACTCGAACACGGAAGCACCCTCTGGGTATACTCTACAAAGAGTGGCCCGATGTTTGTCCTAGGTACCATGGTATACCCCTGCAGTCACTTGTGTATGTCTCTAAAAAACATAGGCAACTAGGTTGCCAACGCGCGAACAGTCACCAAGCGGGTACAGTCAACAGTCGGGTAGACCACAATGAGCAGGGTATCGAGCACGAAACCTGTCAAGGGTATCGAAAAAAAGTGGTCCGGAAGACAACTGAGGACCTTGAACGGATTTGAGACCCACGAAGCTCTGTGGCAAATGCAATCGACGGAATCCCAAGACAAGCCCTCTATATGTGTTCTCCACTACGATTGGTCCAGCTTTGGAGGGGTTATCTCTGCTACCTTTCCGCACGCGACCTTGTGTTTAGCCCCTGTGTTAGAGGGGGGTCCTGGATAACTTTCATGATACTGGACTTGGACACTCCCTAATTCAGACTCCAATGTTTGATTTAATGGCCTTGAAGAGTTCCCTCTCCAACCTAATTCAAGGCCCTAACCCTAAACTAGTTGGTTGACCCTACAAACATAAAAAGTCTAATTAATTTTAGATTTAGCGTTAATTTTTATGGCTTGTCTTAAGTCAAAGGTTATGAAAGTGAAACTAGTGATGTTTTGAGAGACGAAAAGAAATATAAATAGAAATCTAGAAACAAAATAACTTCTTCTTGACAAACTCAGTTTTGCTCTTTTGAATTCTTTAACCAACTTTTCAAAATAAAATTCCTAAGATCTTTGAACAACAAACTCAAAATAGAATTTCACTCGACTATGAGCTACTTATCGTCTAAGTAACCGTCAAGAACTTATGAAAGCAAAGACTTCTCTTGGTTACTAATGCACACCAACAACTATTTAACCAAACAAAGAAATAAAATTTTTTTTTTTTATTTGAATGCTCACAAAGAAAAAAGGAAAATTATCGACAAGTAAAGACCAAGAAAACTTTTGGCCTAAGTGTAGATCGCAAAGAGTCACTTTAAAAATAGCACACAAGCAGATTAAAATGGACTCTCACACTTGTCTAAAACCCCTATAAAAGGAAAACTTCTTAATGAAAAAGAAAGCTATTGTTGTGATCAAACCTAAGTTACTGACCGCTATGACAGAGACTGAAAAACCTGAGAGGTATAAAATCTTGACAAATAAAAGGATGACTGCCTCTCCTTAAACAAAACAAAAAAATTCTCCACAAGCACGTTGCTGACAGTTCAGCAGACAGCGTGTGCACGCGAGCTATGTAAAGTCAGGGCGCATGTACACACGTGCAGACCTTATGCAGGCCGTGTGTACTTATGAAATTATTCAAAAATGAAAAGACAAGCAATCAAGCACTGGCAGAGACTACTGATATTGAGAAGTAGAATCTCTTGAAGACTCGGAAACTTACTTTGTCAGAAAAAAGAAAACAATTCAAGGAAAATTTCATAAAACAAAACCAATCTGAGGTGGAACCTAAGCTATAAAACTACAAACATAGAGCCTAGAATAAGTTCCAGAAAACCCCTGAGAAGGATCACTTATGACAGGGGAGAGGATGACTGCCTCTCTAAAAGAAATCTCTTGAAATCATACATGCGACTGACACTTCATCAGCTAGCGTGTACACGCGGGCAGTGTGAAGGTAGGGCGCTGGTACATGTGTGCAAGCCTTATACAGGCCGCGTGTACCTTTGTGGGTCCCGTAAAAAAAAATGCAGCCAAGCAAAGAAACAAAGATAATTGGTATGGAAGACCAAAATCTCTGTTGGCTCAGACTTTTGCGGAAACTTTAAAAATAAGGAAT
>JASDQU010104136.1:93630-123301 GCA_032191745.1 Picea mariana | reverse complement strand
GAATCCCTCCTACGGACTTAGCATTTAAGGGCTCTAATCATGCATGCAGAAAATGACCATTTCAAAGGCCTCTACTCTTTCCTATTCTCCCAACACAAAACCCCACATTCATGCAATACAAAGGTGTAAATGAGATTCGGTAACTCTACCTTAAGTCCTTCGTTTGATGTCGATCACTTTGCTTTCACTCGCTCTTTGATTGCAAGCCTCCTCCCAAAGCTGACCTGCATTCACACATGAACAAAAAAAAAACTGCGAACATGCATTTCATATACTAATTGTTGGGTTAGTTGTGACAATATCATAAAATAAACATTCAACTTGAACACATGATATGGCGGGACGGGAAAAGTATTCCTTTTTGTATTAATCTTCACAAAAGTAAACTTACAATATGTGGTCGGCACTACTCCTCTTCAACTGGTCCTGGGCTCCTCTTCAACTGTCCTCCAATTGCTTTGCTCTATATTTCTCTTTGCACAAGGAAGGCTAAAGGTTGGGACAAGGGGAATGCTCAATTGGGTATAGTCTCTTTACTATGATTTTCCTCCTTTCAAATGGGAACCCTACCCCTTCTTTTATAGGCTAGAAGGAGCTAGGTATTTGGTCGAATGATCGGCCATGCATGGTCGAAAGGTTTAGTTAACTTACCCAAAGTTGTGTGTTCCATCTCCAACTTTCCTTTTTTCATGCTTTTGTAGGTACACGCGGGCTGTATTGGGGCAGTTAGCGTGTACACGCGTGCAGTAATGGAGCAGGACATGTGGGCCTTTATAAAGGGGGTTTTTATAAAGAGTTGTTCTGTAGTGTTTTGGCAAAGAAGGAATCTGAGATGGCCTGATGCCAGGTAAGCATATCTGGTGCAAATCAGGGTTATAACAACTTCCTGGGGTGGGACAAGCATGTGGGGAATGAGAGGTTGTAGGCTGTCTACTAGAGTTGGCACATGAGTCTAAGCATTGTTTCTATTTGAAATACCCTGGCCTCGTTTAGGATTCCTTTGCCAGGTGGAGTTTTAGCCCTAGCTCGGGGGTGACCTGCTGTTGATTTTATGAGCAACATAGTCTATGGCTGGGAGGAAATTCTAAGATCTGCACGCAGTTGGTGTTCCATTTACAAAATATAAGTGTCTTTCATGTGCTTGTTTTAATTATTGTGTAAATATTTATGTGTTTTCTACATGGGTTTTCCCTGTATAATGTTGTATATGTATATTTTTTTTATTCTGCATAATTTTGTGCATATGTAGAGCATATCAGTAAATTAAAATGGTATCACATTTGGAGTTTTTGTGTGGCATTGCCCAGCTTGGGGCCGAGGATGCTACACATCACCTTGGAAACCAATTACCTTTCTCATGAGACTCTTTCCTAAGCTTCATCTCCACATTTTACCTTGACCTATAGGGGCACTTTTCATATCCTTTACTTTCCATCTCAATCCCCCTAGGATCACCTAGGATTCCCCCCTTATGGTGATTTCATCATCACTAAAGTGAGGGGAAGGTTTATGTAAGGTGGAAGTGGGCAAATACTCCCATAGTTGTCACACCCTTGTGGTCTGGTTTGGGCTTTTCCCAAAGTACAATATGTGCGACAACATGTTGGCATCATTGTCGGGGAGGATTTTGAATCTTTTCCGACCCTTAACAACACCTGGCAAGCTACTGGAAAGCCTTCTCCTAAGTTTCTTAGCAACTCCACCTGAGGGAATTTCCCTCTCCCCCTTTGATGAACTTTCTAATTTCATCTGGTGACTCCACAACCTAAGAACCCACCTTTCCCCAAAGTCCTTCCACAAGGAAGATTCAAGCCTTCCAATGTTTACCGAAGAAGGCCTCCTCATAATTCCCCTGTTGTCAAAACCTTGTTCCAAGGTAACCTTCCCCTTTCTCCAATGGCTTGCACTTGGGATAGCAACCTTTACAAGCATTTGAATCTGGCCACCATCCCTAGTTATTCCAATGCAATGCCAAAAGAGTCTCATAAATGGTTTTCAAAGTTCACCGGAAACAACATTATCACACCAAAAGAGCACCTTGAAGCTATTGGTGTGGCCATGGAAGACAATGGCATAGAACATGAAGACGTTGTAATGAAGCTATTAGTTATGTCTCTTGATGAAGATGCTAAAAAGTCTTATAAAGGCTTACCTGACAACCACCTAGCATCC
Organism: Picea mariana; assembly: GCA_032191745.1. Classification (NCBI taxonomy): domain Eukaryota; kingdom Viridiplantae; phylum Streptophyta; class Pinopsida; order Pinales; family Pinaceae; genus Picea; species Picea mariana. The sequence continues at coordinate 121,129 of JASDQU010104136.1, read as the reverse complement.
TATGAAGCTTTCGCTAAGTTGTTCAAGGAAGGATGGACAACAAAGAAAGATAGTGGAATGATATAAATGTAATTCAATCAAATCAAAAGGAAAGAAAATGAAACAATGAAAGAGTTTGACACCAAATTTGACAATTTACGTAATCAAACCCCGAAGGATGTATGTCCATCAGATGTAGCTACTCTACTCATTTGCTTGAACGTTTTTGAAGGACGGTTCGGTTTCATTTAGCAGGAAAAGATGCATCATAGTTTGGTGAAAGAAAGAGAATATAGTGCTCAGATTGAGGAACGTCTCATCAACTTAAAGATCGAGCCTTTTGAGTTTCCTCGTTTCAAGGCAAAACCAAAGATGAAGAACTCAACCAGCACAATCCATGATCCAATTGCACTCATAACTCAGAAGTTGGATCAAATGAATACTCAGTTCGTCCATACTCAGAATCAAATCATGAATAGGCTGACGACTTTGGAGAGGTATCATCATGCCTCGAAACCTGGTTTTATCAAACAGTCTAATGTGGAATGGAAATTGAGGCCATAGCAGGAAGCCAAGGCACCTGACACATTGGATCTGGTTGGGATGGTCAACTTGAAAGGATCACCATGGTGTCTACCTTACTAGGAACCTCATCCAAATGATGATTGCCTGAGATGGATAAAATAAGAGGATCCAAGTGTCATGGAGAGGTTGAACTTCATTGATATGCTCTTTGATCTCCAGGATGATGAGTGTGTCAATATCTCTTGAAGAGTTTAGGAAGAGGGTAGCAAGACGAGCTCAATTGGAAGTTTTCAATCAAATGGATGAAGATATGAAGGATAAGTTGAGAAAAAAGGAAATCCTAACTTACTCAATGAGGAGTAAAGTGATAGTTCCACCATCTTGAGTAACAAAGAAGGATATTCCTCCACTGCCTCCAGCTAGCAAGGAAGTCCCTCCACCTCCTCCACCACCAGTTCATGACTTGTTTCCATAGCCTGCACCATCAAATGAAGAGCTTTTTCTATACATAGATGTACCGAGCATGATGGGAAAGATGAATATGTCAATACCTGTGATAGAGATGTGCAAGATTCCTTCTATAAGAAGAGAAGTTTTGAGGGCATTAAAGGTACAAGATGAAACAAGAGATCCTCCTGTCATCCTAAATACTATGTATCATGGAAGACAAGGAGAGGAAAATCCTTCTTTTAATATTTCTTTTGGTATAAATGGTTTCCATTTGAATAATTGTATGTTGGATTCCGAAGCTTCGGAAAATGTCATGTCTCTAAAGGTCATGAAGAAACTTGGTTTGAAGACAACTTGCCCTTACGGAAACATTTGAGGCATTGACTCAAGAAAAGTAAATGTGTATGGTCTCATAGAAGATGTCGAGGTATTTGTTTAGGATTTCCCTCATATTGGCCTCATGATCACTATAATAGTGATTGATTTACTAGATGCTTGGGGCATGCTCTTATCAAGAAGTTGGTCAACTACCCTTGGTGGCTTTCTTAGTATGGACCTTGCTCATGCACGTATCCCTATGGGAGACGAGACATTTGAAATATTATACAATCAACATGTTGTGAAGAATCACGTGGTTGACCCGAATGGCCCAAATTATTATGAGTATGATGTGGAACCCCACATTATTGAGTATGATCCTCAGGACTTGCCTTTTGCACAAGAGGGTTGTATTGATACATTAATCCCAACGATAGATAAATACAAAGAGAAGCTTGGAGAATTCTAGGGTAAGGATTCAGGGTCCATCAAAATATTGAAGAAAGATGAAGGTAAGAAAGATAAAGAGCGAAAAAAAGCTATCAAGAACATGGTCAAGGTAGGTCCACCCACTCAACCTTACATTAAGGACATGCCTTATGTTGAATTTGATGGAGGAAGCCATGCACTCATGTAGGATAAAAGAAAGAGAAAGCCAAAATACAACATGAAGAGTGAAATTTTATGGCTTGGCCCTTACATCGTCAACAAGAGGCTCGTGAAAGGTACTTATTACTTATCTACCATGGATGGGAGGAAGATTCCACTACTAATTTATGGGTCTATCCTCTGACCCTACATCAACGAAACCTGACTTCTTCAAGGCCTCGGCCCTAAGTAAGTAGGCAGGTCATTTGCTTTCTTGCATTTGAATTTGCTTGCTCATGGTAGTTTAGTTGCATTTATTTAGATTTGCATGTTCATATTTTATTTACATATTGCTTTATTTGTATTTATGCATAATTGTTTTGCTACATTTCCTTGAATCACATTACATGTTAGTTACAAGTTTTTGAAAAAAATGCAAAATTTTATTTTTAATGTACAGTTGGGTTTTTAAATTTTTGATCATATGAATAAAGGGGTGAGTGCGCCACCTTCGATATCCAACATGTTTGTCTAAGTGTGTGTAGGCACAAGTCTTGCTAGGAGATGATGAGGTTCTCATGTACTCCATGGTGAGCACATGTCCTCAAGTAGGAGCCAGATGTGACCCCCCATTTCTAGGGGTAACTAAGGAGATGATGTCTCGAGGCCCATAGGTTGCAGACATGGAGTGTCGAGTGCCAGATGAGAAGATAGAGCCCCTCCTCTTACCACACATTGTGACTGATCGACAGCAGCAGTGTCCACCACACTAGCTTGGCCCATAGAGGACAACGGGTCTTGCTTCATGAGGTAACAAGTTCGGTCTCATGGTAAGTGTCATTTTAATAATTGAAGCATTTGAACATGTTGCAAAGGGTCCTTTCTTGATTTTGAAAACGTTTTCTTGGAAATTATGTCTTTTACTGCAATTCACCTTGGTGGTTGACATGTTGTCCTAGTAAGTGGGTCACCCTCGGGAAAATGATTTCTACTAAGGGGTCTCCTTGAAGGGTCATCATACCATTCCTGCACATACTTATCATTTTCCACACCCCTTCCCTTCTGTCTCCGTATCTTTTGGGTTTTGGGGCATATTGAGCCAAGAAGGGCTTGCACCTCATTTCATGGAAAGAAGGGGCTAAAGGCCTAGAGGGTTGTACTTGGAAAAAGATAAAATCCATATATTATCCTCTAGATGCTCACCCTAAGGTCCTGAGAGCAATGAAACGTTTCTCCATAAAATTCAAGGACCTGTGAAATAAAACACATAATTAATAAATGTCTCGCTTGTTGAGGGAATGCATTTTGCGGTGTATTTTACTTTCCTTGCACGTGACACTCTGTGTGTTCTTAGCTTCAAGTGGAATTGCGGTGCTCCTTACTTTCCATTACACTGGGCACTCAATGCTTTGGACCATAATCAATTAATGGTAATAACGGGCTTGGAAAAAGGTTGCATTGCAAACAAGGATGCAACACACCCTCTACAAAGGCACCCATAAATGAGACAATATGAGCCATTGTATGTCAAGAAACCCCATACCCAAAATTCGTTATACCCTCATCCACCTCATAATCTTTTACATGACTTAGAGAGGGTCCTCTTGGGAAACACTCCTTGACTTGGGAATTGACTTACCCTATAGGGCACCATGACAACCCTCCCATACTTAAATTTGGCAAGTTGTATAAAGTCTTTGAGCATTTATTTATTTTGAAAAGGGGTATTCGATGCACATGATTAGGTGGTTCTTTTATTAAATATGGCTTACTTTGCATGATACATGTGACTTGTGTACCCTTGGAGGGCGTACTTGTTTGTCTTTGCAGGACCTTGCCAGGTGAAAGATTTTTCATGGAGGAACAAGGTCACTTGGACCTTCATAGGGGCTTGAATCCCACAACGTGGATGATTCCCCCCCACTCATTACACACATGGGAAGATGAATGTTTCCTTTGGAGGCACTTGGACAACATATGATGAAGGTATCGTGGCCCCTAGCACCAAAACATTGGCCTTGGGAGGCCTAGGACGTCATATCCTAGCCCTTGACATCACCTTTTCGATGGGGTTATGATGGGATTTGATGATGATGGTGTTGATATGATGTGATTTGACGGAGAAAGATGCATTGTCGGTCACCCTAGCACATGATTAGGTGACACATGGTCTTTGGAGGCCCAACAATTTGCACCTAGAGGCTCAATGTCTCTCTTGGAGGCTTAACATCACCCTTTAGGGCATGATGTCACCCCTTAGGGGTTTTGTTTTAATGTTATTTTGTGATTTGTAAAGTGTAAAGACAAATTAGAGGGCTGAACCTCTTTCTATTTTTTTGTTGACAAATAAAGTGGACAAATTAGGGTTGGATGACCTTGTATAAATAAAGGTCATTCCACTCTCATTTTATCATCATGGTTTTGAGAAGTACATACTCTCTTGACTGAAATTTTCGCCCTCCTTGGGAAATTTGCTCTATCTCTCTCTTTGTGTTTTGTGGATGCTTTCACTTGTCTATTTGTGGAAAAGGCTAGGCACTATCTCTTGGATGTTTGTTTCTTGGTAATGTGATGGAATATTCTTGATAAATAAGGGTTTTTCATGCTATCCCTTGGAATTGGTAAGGAATTTATGCATAATTGTGTTGTTTCTTCTTGTTTCAAGGTTAATTTGTCTAAATCCTTGGAGGAGTATAAGGGCATACACCCTACATCAAGATCTTTCTTAATTGGCACGAAAAGAAGTTGCTACAAGGAGTTAAAGGGTTTACACCCTTGTAGATTTACCTTGCTAAGGTTTGTTTGCTCTAGGGAGTAAAAGGGTTTACACCCCTAGAGAAGTAACAAACCCTAGCTCATACACAAGAGACTCCATAACCCAATAGACAAGGCACTAATCTACTTGCATTGGAGATTGAATATTCATGCATTGGTATATGTGATTTCTTGAGATATTGCAGTTGTTCAAGTTGGATTTAATTCTACATGTCATAAGTTTTTTTGTGCCCTAGGGGTGTTTTGATTGGCCAAGTAATTTCATTGATGTAATCAACTTAATCCTACAGCCAATAGGGCTGCAACAAACTCATCTTCCTCTCACTTTTTACTCACTTTTCTACCATTAAAATCTACTAGCAAGCTGCCAAACTTAATCTACTAGTCAATAGCTATCTTTTGGGTGGTTTACTTGTTAATTTTAGTGGATAAAATTTGTTGTTGTAGCAATTTTTTGCTACAGCCACAAGGCTGTTACAAATCTCGCCGATAACACTAACTAACAACCCTCTAATTAGTATCAAAGTCTTGTTTTAATCATTGGAGATTTATCTACTCATTGCTAGCTTTGTTTCCAATATCTTGCACTTTATTTTGATGGTTAAATTTGCAGCTCTTATTATTATTTATTTATGATATATATTTTTTCATACTGCTGCAATTTGGGACAGCAAGGTTTCTTGTTAAATCCCCTTTGGATTTGAGGCTTCATTTGCTATATATTGTCTTGCTTTGAGTAGGGATAACACTATTTTACAGGCACATCACCTTGGTAACCAATTACCTTTCTCATGAGACTATTTACTAAGCTTCATATCCACATTTGACCTTGACCTATAGGGGCACCTCTCATATCCTTTGACTTTCCATCTCAATCCCCCTAGGGTAATCCAAGATTCCCCCCTTGTGGTGATTTCATCATCACTAAAGTGAGGGGAGTATTTATCTAAGGTGATAGTGGGTAAATGCTCTCATAGTTGTCACACCTTTGTGGTCCGGGTTGGGCTTTTCCCAAACTAAAACCCGTGCGATAACACATATTATGCCTAATGTGGTAAGTAATAGAAAAAATTGTAGAAACATGCCACCTCCCTTCATTTGGTCCACACAATGGTTTTCTCCCTTGAGAGGAGGCAATAAAAGATATTGAAGATGAGATCCAACAAAAAAATACAAGCCATTCTCTCGCTTCTAGGCCTCAACAAGGCATGCATGAAAAGTTATGTTGAAGACCCAACCAAAGAAATAACATTAACTTAAACTTTGTTTGCAAAGTTGGAAAAGTTCGAAAAAAGAATAGATTATAGTATTGCTTCTTTGAAGGCTCCTCTCGAACAACATCACTTTCCACTAAACAATTTTTTTGAGAAAACATTTGAGGCATGTAATGTTATGTTGAGAAATAAAGAAAAGAAAAAGAACAAGGGTCCACAAGCCAAGTAGAGAATACTAATAGTTAGTGAGATGAAATGTTTCAACTCTCCTACCCTTTTTGCACAAACAGAATGAGTGCAAAAGAGAAAGGGAATTTTGCTTGACATTGTAAACCGATTTGAAGTTAATTGAGAAGCCAAATTGACCAATTTTTGAAGATTTATTTTAGATTTTTTTAGTCATATGGGGCTTTTCCTCTACTTTCTCATGCTAGAATGAATGTAAGAATTTTTACTTATGTTGTAGGCTTCTCTTATGAATTAATGATTTAATCTTATTGCCATTTTTCAATGGTTGCTAACTTGTGAATATGAAACTATAATCAATAAATTAAATATAATCTTATCTTGTTTTCCTTGCTAATTATTTGGATATTTTTGTTATTAAAAATAACATTAAATTGTTTTTTTTTAATAGCAATCGTAGTTGTTGTTTCATATTTTCTCTCTGTTTTTTGAAATCCTAGCTAGGTGCTTTAAATATCAAGATTGCATTCCGCATTAGATTAGAAATGCATTAGCACTTAGAATACAGTAACCAAACATAAAATCCAACATTACCAATGAGGCCATAAACTAGAGGAGTTTTCTATCTCAAACAAAGAAAAGGCCCTTATCTTTGGGTCGACTCCCATAGTTGATGACGAACATTTGTCTACGTCAATGCAAATCCACATTGAATATTAGATACAACCCAAAGTAAGTTTCTATATCTAGCTTAAACACACCATAATCAACGTGTTTGAGAAGGTTTGTAACAAAGATGTCTAAGATTCTAATGTGGGTTTTTTAGCCTCTCCTTCTAGATATAAAATGAGACTCTGTCATCATTTTGGAAGTTACGAGAAACAAAGAGTTATCATGTCTAACTTTGTACTTAACATTACTTATTTTCTCTATGATGTCACAAACTTAACGTTGGATGAATTAATTTTATATGGGAATCCAATAACACTACCAATTTAGTTTTAAACTAATGTTAAAATTGAATGGAATGGTCCTACAATAACAAGCATATAGTAATTTGTGTCAAAGCTAGTTAGAATCCTAGGCAAACCTCAAATGAGTTGTAATAAATAGAATTGTGTTGAGTTTTATTTTAGTTGTGTTAAATATACGAAAGTGAATAATCTTAAGTGCATTGACGACAATAATTGTACATGCATAGAAAGTGTACAATCATTTAATTATCTAAGTATATTATATGTATATTGGCAAACATTATAAGCCAACAACAAAGCAATAAATGATGTATATGTTGGGATATGTATCACTGGATTCGAAGTGTTTCAGATTTGATAGTATTCATTTTTTTTACAAGAAAAAAAATCATAATTTTCATTTAAGTATGAAAAAAACTTACGTATTTCAAGTGTCCCACTGACACACCGATGTGATACTTTTCTGCCAAGATTCCAAAAAAGCCAAAAATCTTTGCCATGGTTACATAGTTAGTAAGGTCATAAGAGACCAAGTATCCACTAGATACTATTCCAAAATTACAAAAATGATAGAAAAAATAGTATCCATGATTTAAGCTAAACCACCCACTAACTTAGCATAGAGTTAACAACATACAAAAACATATATCTGCTACTACATAGACTCAAAATAAACTACTTTTTTGAAAAGGTGATACATAACAACAAAGACTCCCTCTACTTATTCAAAAGAGATAATTCCAATGCCTAACTATTGACCTTGCTTAGACAGTCCATCCGCCTTTTGATTCAATTCTCGAAAGGCACGAGTAAAAGAGATAAATTCAAAAGTTCCAACAACCTTTAACAAAAGATTACCCACATGTTTGAGATTTACAATATGAAGAAAGTCAACTAGTGAGGATTATCCATACACTTGCAAACTCTTTATCCCTTGTTGCATTGTGCACTTTAATAAAAGACAGAGAGCTTGGAATTATGTAATATTGTTCGATCCAGAAACAATTCCAGATTTAAACCTTATAAAATGTGAGTTGGAAAGAAACATCAAACCATTAACACTATTGAAATATACATCATTTTGGCAACCACCATCAACTAAACTTCATAGAACAAACTTATCAATTTGCAACTCACCAAAATTCCTACCAAACTTGGGTACTACTACAGAATTTACATTTGGAACTAAAGCACACACTCTTGAAATAACTTGAAATGATGAAATATATTTCTCTTCAAATAAAATATAGTTTTTAATCAATTGGATTCCTCAACACACAAGACTTGGAAGTACCTTGAACTTCTTTTAGCCCCTTCTTGGAAAACCATCTTTTCAAAAATTCATTTACATAACATCCAACCCATACATTTGCACACCCATAATTAATTTAGACTCCCTCCATAGTTGCACTTAGAATGGGAAATTTATTAACATATGATTTATGTTTTCCTTGGACGCCTTGTAGAAAGTACAAATACTTGGGCCTTATGATCCTCTCTTTTGCATATTCTCCCAAGTTAAAACCTTGTTTCTCAAAGACATACATAGAAAAACTTTGGTTTTCTTGGGAGCCTTAAGCTTCCATGCCTTGCTCGACACCACCAAACTAAAACTTATGGACATGGAGGAAACAAATATTTATACCCCAAATGAGCTATGAACCTGCCTCCATATTTATTGAAAGCCCATGCTAAAGAATCAAGATCCTCCCTTAATCTAGTATGATATATTTTGATCTTGTCAATGAAAACCTTCCACAAGTCTGCCTGTATTCGATCAAGCCCCAAATCTTGGGCCTGCAACCAATCTTGAGACCAAATATCTACTATTCCAATATCCTTAATGTGACAAAGAGTGCAATAACCTTTTTCCTAAGTACTTGTGAGCATCTCTTTTGGCCATTCCACTCTTTCAACTCCTAGAATTGAATCAACCCCTATTAGTACTTGGGACCAATTACCCACCTTCCAACCAAATACCAACCAATCACTAGAAAATCCATTACAAGAGCCTTCCATTGATTAGGTACATTTATTTCTATTCTTTCTTGGATTTTGATCTAATCAATGATGGATCCTAGTTTAATATACTTTTGTTCAATTGTTTTCTTCAAGAGTGCATCCCTTTTTATGGCCCTCCACAAGCTCTTTGTTGCTAATGAGGTACCAAACAAATGGATGTTTTTCAAATGCCATCCTCCTTCCTTATTTTGCCTTGCTAGATTCTTCCACTAAACCAAAGGAATTTCCTCTTCCTCTTGACTACTAGACTAGACAAAATTGTAACACACCTTTCAAATTTCTCTATAACCCCTTTAGATATGTGTTCCAAAGAGTTCCAAAATATAGGAATTGCCTCCAGAAAAACCCTCAATAAAGTTAATCTCCCTCCAATATATTACCATGGATTGCACCAATGCATGTCTTCATTATTGTCATTATCCACCCCTAATCATTTTCTAGTAACCACTGGGCTTTAAAATATACCCAAGATACTTGAAACCAATATTAAATCAATGCACTGAAAAGGAAAAATATCAAGTGGACTAGTCTCTAACCCCTCTTCCATACCATAAAAACAAATTGAAGACTTGAAAACATTCAACTCCATACCTGTGGATGTGCTAAAATCCCCTAGGATATGTTGCAACTTTCTAGCTTCCTTCAAGCTACCATTTGAAAATAGAAAGACATCATCTAGTACAAAGAGAATATGTGTTAATGCCAATGAACTCCCTATTTTCACCCGTGTAAGGGCACTAATCCCTTTTTCCTTTGTAATAGACTTGTTCAAGCCTTCTACTACAAATAAAATAAGTAAAGGGGAAAGTGGGCACCCCTGCTTCAAACCCTTGGTAGGCCTAAAGAATTTTGAGGTTGAACCATTTATGAGAATAGCAAAAGACATATAAGAGATACATCCCATTATCCATTTAACCACTACCAAACTAAGCCCCACATGTAACAACATTGAATGCAAGTACAACCAACTAGTTTGGTCGTATGCTTTTGACATATCTATCTTTATAACCATGGATGGGAGTTTTTTCAACGTGATCGAGTGGACGCCTAACTTGTGTAGAGCCAATTGCCTCGTAAATCTACCTACTTTCCAAAAACTCAAATTACTTGCAAAATCACGTGTGAAGAAATATATTTTATCCTTATTGCCAAAATATTTGCAATAATCTTATAGACATAGTTACACAAAGAAATAGTTCTAAAGTCCTCGAATGTAACTTCTCCTTTTTATAAATCATTGCTAAGAAGGTAGATTTAAATTCTCCCAACATTTTACAACTTACTCTAACCTCCTCCACCACCTCGAGGAGATCATCTTCTAGAAGCTCACAATTAAGAAAAAATTATATTGGCCAGCTATTCAATCCTGGGTTTTTGTCCTTCTTAAAGGAGTCAAGAACCACCTTTAACTCCTCTTTTGAAACTTTTCCGAAAAGCGTTTGATTATCATCATCGTAAACAAAGCTACAAAAATAAGAAGTAAGCTTTAGAATCTCCACAATATTTGTTTGAGAAGGTTCCTTTTATAGAATATTAAAATGTCAAACCCTCAATTTTGTTAGTCTAGACAAGCCTCTCACCAATTCCATTCTTTTTTTTTCATTTCCCAAATTATAGTTGTTTTCTTTCTATAATTGGAAAAATTGTGGGGAAACTTTTTAATCTCATCACCCTTTTTAGTCCAAACAACTCGACTCTTTAACCTCCATTATGCTTCCCTCCATTCTAGGAACTTGATCTTTTTAGCCTCCAACCTCTTAAGACTTTCCTTTTCCTCCTCATTAAACACACCCACTTCATTGTTGATATATAAATCTACAATTTCCTTCTCTATCAATTTTAAATCCTTATCCATTTGTTCCTTCATATTTTTAGTCTAAGGAATTATTTTCCCTTTTAGTTTCCTAAGTGCATTTGCAAATTGAAAACTAGTTGTTTCCTGTGAACGTGGATCAAATTAGATCCATTCCTTTTTCACCAAGTTAATAAAGTCTTCATCTTCTAAATGCATGCATTGAACTTGAAAAGTCTTCTTGGCTTATCATCCCACCTTTATATTTGAAGAAGAATGGGTGCCTGATCTGATATACCTTCGACCTCCACTCAATGCGACTTAGACTTCTCAACTGATGAAAAACCAGACCTAAAAACTAAAAATCAATCAAATCTCTTGGATATGCCCACCTCACCTGATCTGTTATCCAACAAGTAGGATGAATCTTTATGGGATCTAGATAAACTAAACCTTCACTTTTAATTTTATATCAAAATTAGTCTGTGATCGCATTAGGGCAGACACTACTTCCCCATATTTCGTCTTATCTCATTGTAAAATTGAAATCACCTCCAATAATAACATTCTCCCCTCCCCTATAGTCTATAACATCGTCCTTAAAAAAACTTGTGCTCTGAGGACCGCCTAGGGTTATGAATCTGAAGCGTCTCAGCTGCTGCAATGACAGCCTCTGGAGGAGGGGAGCCATCACCCCCTCCTTCAACCGAAGACTCCTTCCGCAAGCTCCTGGCCGCCCAAGGCAAGAAGCTTCCCCTAGCTTCGTCAAGAATCTCGACTCGATCCCGGAGATAGAACTACCCCCTGATCATCCAATGCCTTTAGCAATCTCTCTATCAGACCATGGACTGGTAGGACAATTCATGGGGCTTTGGCCGTCAACCAGATCTACAGATAACTGGATCCAAAGAAACTAGCAACCGCTGATCCATAACAGTGTAACCTGCTATGCGGTGGGAAGAGGATTCTTCATCTTCGAATTCATCTCTCAGGAAGACATAGATCTCATCTTCAGGAATGGACCGTATTTCATGGGAACTCAAGGGCTATACCTGAATCGTTGTACACCAAGCTTTGATCCTACGGTGGAATTACTCAAGGATGTCCCCATCTGGGTCAAGCTTCCCAATCTCTGGATCCACTGCTGGAACCCCACTTTGCTCTAAGCAATCAGAAATGGGCTTGGTCAATATATTGACCGGGCAGATCCCAAAGACCAATACTCCTGTGCATGCATCTGCGTGGAAGTGGACCTAAAGGTGGGCCTTCCATAGGCAATCAAGTTAAAGGTTGGAGAATGGAAGCACTACCAAAATCTTGACTATGAAAAACAACCATTCAAATGCAGGGGATGCCATGAATACAATCATTTTCAACGAAACTTCCCTAAAAACCCAAGCAAGGAGAAGGAAAATGGAGAAGCCTGGCAACAACCCAGAAAAGGGAAACCATCAACCAAAGAAAAAGGACCAAGGAATGAAAAGACAATCCCTACACAACCCAAGTAGCAAGGAAATCGGCCAGTAACAGTGACAGAGAATAGTTTTAGAGTGTTGGATCAAGGACATGCAGAGAAAACAACAGGCGAAGCACCACAGGAAGTTCCAATAGTCGAAGAGCTGCATGGGAAATCAACCCCAGAAACCAGAGACATGCTGGTGCCCAAAAGAGAAGAAGAGCAGGGAAATATTGCCACAGAAAAGGACATAGGACCGAACGTGGAGGAAGGAGAGGTCTCCTTAGACAGTGACTACGAGGGCGCAAGTTACACCATTGTCACCCCAAAGAAAACAGGCAGAGGAAGGAAATCCAAGAAAGAAGAAAGAGAAAAGGAGACATATAAAGACATTTTGAGTGGATAGCAACCAACAATCAGACATCTAATCAATGTAAGGCAGAAAAGGAAGCACTCCAGGGTTCTTCAAGGAGCCCATACATCCCCCCCAGGTAAATCATGAAACTAACATCTTGGAATTGTAGGGGTTTCAGTAGCAGGATAAAGGAAGAAACACTCAAGGATATAATTAAAATGTCAAAGACCAAGATCCTTCTAATCCAAGAGACCAATATGGAAGAGCAAGACTTCCTCAACACATCAAAAGCACTTTGGAAAAAAATCCAAGGAATAGCAGAAAGCGCAAGAGGGGCCTCAGGAGGTATAGGAACCCTCTTGAACACTATGAAGTTTGACCTAATTAGATCTGAAACATGCACACACTGGATCTACACCAACCTCCTACACAAAGAAATGAGTCGACTGGTAAGCCTCTTCAATCTTTATGTGTCGGTCCTTTTGGATGAAAAAATAATTTGTTGGGATACACTTAAAGATTTTTTACTACTAAATGACCTAGAAAACATCATTATTGGTGGGGATCTAAATGTGACCCTAGCCGCGGTCGAGAAAAAAGGTGGCTCCATTGTGCGAGATCCAACAAGAGAATGGGTAGAAGATATCATGTCAAACTGGGATCTTGAGGATGTCAAACCAAATAAAGGGAAATACACATGGTCGAATAAGAGGGTAGGGTCGGGGCACATTACAGCTAGGCTAGACAGGTTCTTGGTCCAAAGCTCCTTTATGCTTCTAGGCCTCACTCCCTCCTCTTCTATCCTATCGCACAGTGTATCAGACCATAAACCAATCATGTTAGACATTTCACATGACAGGAACCTCGGACCTATCCCCTTTAGATTTAGCCCGGCTTGGCTCCACTATGAAGGCTTCCAGGACCTAGTTACCAAGATCTGGAATGGAACAGTAAGAGGCTCAACCTTTTTTGTATGGGAGGAAAAACTTCAGAATCTAAAGGTAGCGCTAAAGTTTTGGGCCAAAACCCAATCAAATCTAATTGTAACTCGCCAAGAAGCCCAAAAACAGCTCGAAAAACATCAGTTGGAAATGGACGAACAGGAAATAACCCAAGAAACTTTACATGAAGAGGATCAACTCCAAAGAAAATGGCATCAAGCCTGTACAGAGGAGGAAAAGTACTGGCAACAGAAATCCAGAAGCCTCTGGTTGGAAGCAGGAGATAAAAACACTAGTTACTTCCACAAACAAGTTGAGGCAAGAAAGCAGTTCATGGCAGTCACGGAAATACAGGTACAAGATCAGACAATATTAGACTTTGAAGGTATAAAAGCAGCTGCGACAGAAGCCTTTGAAACTCTCTCCACAGAAACTCAAAGGTCCGTAATAGATTCCAAAGCCTACCTGCTTTCTCTAGTCCCTACCCTTATCCAAGAAGAAGTCAACAACAATTTGACCAAGGCAGTCAATCAGCAAGAAATAAAAGAGGCACTTGACCAAATGAACACAGACAAGGCACCGGGACCARATGGCTTCACAGCCAGATTCTATCAAAACAACTAGGATATAACAAAATCAGACCTTACAAAACTGATCCGAAAATYTCAGMATTGCAGCAAGATAGGAGGAGGAACAAATTCATCTTTCTTGACTCTTATTCCGAAAGAAAAAGGAGAAGTCAATTTTGGAAGGTTCTATCCAATCTCTCTTTGCAACACAAGCTACAAAATCCTCACAAAAATAATAGCCAACATAATTAAAAAAATTATCCCTGCAATCATCTCGGAAAATCAAGGAGGATTCGTAAAAGGCAGACATATAGTGGACAACATCATCCTAGTTCAAGAGGCCCTGCACTCAAGAATCCAAAGAAAAGACGAAGGTATGATCATAAATCTTGATATTGCTAATGCGTTTGATAGAGTAAGGCATAATTTCCTTTTCAAGGTCTTGGAAAATTTTGGCTTCGCTCCAGCCTTTATAAACTGAATAAAATCTTGCATTTGTTCCCCCTGGATAGCCCCACTAGTAAATGGTCGAGCAACTAAGTTCTTTCAAGCCTCTAGAGGTCTTCGGCAAGGCTGTCCCCTTTCTCTGCTTCTTTATGTAATCCAGGCCTCAGTTCTCAACTTCCAATTAGATCATGGTCAGAATCATAACAATCTCCTTGGCCTGAGGATAGCCCCAGGGGTAAAATATATCAATCATGCCCAATTTACGGATGACACGCTGTTGATGGGAGGAGAAAGTATGTAGACAACAAAGAAATTTAAAAAGGTTGGACGTTTACAAAGACATCTCTGGAAGTGAAATAAGTCTGCCTAAAAGCAATATCTATGGATGGAACATCTCGCCAAGGGAAATGCTGGAGATATCAAGAGTTATGGGAATGGAAGGCTGCACCACTTGGGATGCGTTTAAGTACCCGAGAGTCCTAATTTTCAAATCCAGGCCAAAGGCTTCTCAATGGGCCCCGCTGATAGACAAGTTAAAAAACAGAATAAACTCCTGGGGAGCAAACTGGCTAGACCTTGCAGGTAAAGTGGTCCTCATCAAAGCGATACTAGCAAGCATTCTGATCTACCAAAGCTCCTTGTCACTGGCCTCATTTACCACGATCTAGAAAATCGAAGCACTTTTCAGAAGATTCCTCTAGGAAGGCGGGAAGCAGAAAGGGAGAAAATTGCATCTAATAAGCTGGGAAAAAGTAACTAAGCCCATTTTAGAAGGAGGCCTCCAATTTAAGAACATCCATACCCAAAACTTAGCCTTAGGAGTAAAGATTCTTTGGAACCTTATCACTGGGAATTCCTCCTGGAGCAAAAGAGTGCTTTGGAAGAAGTACTTTCGAGGCCCAAGGAAAAAATGTCTTGACCGCCCAGCATCGGTGGAGAAAGGATCCCCTATCTTCTCTTTGTGCCAGAAGGCTTTGAAGCACTTTAGTCCTCATCTCACCTGGATACCAGGAAATGGTAAGGAAATCAATGTTTGGGAAGACTCAATCATGGGAGATCCACCAATAGGCTCGAGGGAGGGTCTTGACCGGCTAAAAGAGTGGATGAGAACTCAGAATTTAAAAAGTATGTGGGACATCTCAATCTGGAAAAATGATGAGAACAAAACATGTTTAAAGTGGGAAACCGCTAACAAGGCCCCAAAGCTTGAAGAAGAATGGAATAGTCTGAAGTGTCATTTGCAAGGGAAATCCCCCTTAAAAGAAAGGAAAAAACACAAGAGAGGATGGAGAACACTCTCTAGAGTCTACACTACAACATCGGGGTATAAACACACAACAACAGTCCCTCATGTCCCGCTAGACCCAGCAATTTGGAAAGCCATATGGACTCCCAAGTCCATCCCAAAGATAGATATGTTTGTTTGGACCACGACACATAAAGGTATCTTAACTGGAGAAAATCTAAGAAGAAGAGGATGGGAAGGCCCTTACAGATGTCCACTTTGCTCTCAAGAGGAGTAAACCACAGACCATTTGCTCCTAAGTTGCGCATACTCAAAGGAGGTATGGCAGTTGGTCCTTGGACTACAACTAGAAACACGTGTTTTACCTCATGAGGCCACCACCCTGCTCCAAAAATGGAGTTCCCTTTGTCCCTTTCAAACATCAAAAAAGGGACAACTCTCCAACCTATGGAGAACTCTCCCAAAATTCATTCTTTGGAAGATTTGGCTGGAACGAAATAACAGGTTATTCAGGGAGACCAAACGAAGCCCAACTCAAGTAGCAACAAAGATAAATGCCTATTTTGGCGAGAGTGCCCCCTACTTCTGCAAAGCAAAGAACTTAAGACCTTTAGAGCTGGAAGAGGAACATTGGATTGAACGCTTTAAACTCTGAGATCAACAACAACAAATAGGAAACAATTCACTACAGGAAGCCTGGGAAATTCGGAAGGAAGAGCAGGATTTCGAGGAATGGAAGAGAAAGGAAAATAAGCATATCTTGTTCTTTGACAGGGCCTCCAAAGGAAATCCCGGATTGGTGGGTGGAGGAGGAGTCCTAGTAAGCCCCACCGGACACCCAGAACCCACCTTTGCCTGGGGATTAGGAATAGAAATGAACAACAGAGCAGAAGCTTTGGCCCTCTGGCAAGGGCTAAATCAAGCTATCACCCACAATGTCCAAGATCTGGTAATAATAGGGGACTCAAGGCTCATAATTCAAGCACTGATCCTCTGTAACAAGGTCAAAAACGCAAAACTACAGCACACACTGGAGAAAGTCCAACTTCTCCTTGGAAGCCTAAGAACATATCAGCTATACCATGTCCTTTGGAAGCTGAACGCACCAGCGGATGCAGAAGCCAACAAAGGAGCCCTCTCAAGCATTGGAACCTTACAAGTAAATGGAACCACGACCAGCATGGCAATACCATGAGCCTAGGGAGAAGTGTTTGGGAGAGGACAGGGACTCAAGCTGGCAAGGAATATTGTCACAAGTTCGGACAGTGCATAGGGGCGAATCCAAGACAATCAGAGAAAAGACGGATGTCAGATACGAGGGAGTTCTCCATCATTGGGACGTTGAAACTCTAGAAAAGGCCAAGGATCCAACAAGACACCCACGCATTAACCCAAATTGTGTGAATCAGTTGAGTGCAACAAATCTGGAAGAAACTGAGGTTAAAAGGAGAGGTAGGGAAAGGCCATTTCATCCCTGGAGCAGCCAAAGTTTAGGAAGACTGCCACGAAGAGGCATAGCGACCCAGGGCAGAAGACGCTTATGCAATCTCAGCGACACAGGAGAAGCAGGAAAGGCAATGGCGTCCAGCTTAGGAAGCAAACCCACGATGGAGGAAAGGCTGGAATCATTAGAAGAAGGCCTACAACGACTCAAACACCTGCTACACAATCAAGATGATTTTCTCTAGAACCTGGACATTGAAGCAGGCATGCGACTTGAAATGATTGAAGCAGACATCACCTCAACTAAAATCGAGTTCTCAGAGGAGTTGGAACAACTTAGCAAAGATTTCAAAGATCCAAAGAAGGAACTCGAAGACAGAGTCAACAAACTAGAAGAGCAAATGGAACAGTTGAACAAAGACTGGAAACAGGAGTGGGACCTATCCAAGAAGGGGGGTCCAAGGAATTTTGGCCAGTAGTTCACAGGCCAGGCATGTGTCTTTTGCAAATAACTCTACAAGGAAGGCATTTTGTATAGAAGCCTCTGCATATCGTGAATCTATTAGTGTTAAAAACCATCACCGGGTAGGAGTAGAGCCTCTTGGCCTTGTAACAGTTTAGTCGAGCTTGGCTCATCCTAGATGTAACAGCACCAGTGGCTTAGCCACTGCTTTCCTATAATAAAGATCCATTATCTGTTATTGTCAAAAAAAAAAAAAAACTCCCCTCCCCTGATACAGTCCAGATTAAAAATATGATCCCAAAAATCTTGATGGGATTCATAAGGACCATAGGCATTTATGATCGAGATCTTTTCTCCTAAGTCTTTAAAAAAGAACTCAGTCAAGAGCCCTTAAGCAAGTAGAGACAAGCTCAACAAAGATAATGAATTTCCCCAACATGTCAAAAGACCCCCATTATTTATAGAAGCATCAAGAGTTATACAATCCCAATCCCTCAAAAAAATTTCCAATTGATTATTAATTCTTTGCCCCTATCCCATTGTCCCCTGAAGAAGAATGACATATGGTTTGTGATTTTATACTAATTTAGCTAAGGCAATTCTTTTGGAGGGACTACTAACACCTGACAAATTCAAAGATAGAATGATCATTTTGAGCACATAGCTAGGGCTCGTCTTGCTCTAAGGACCTCATTCAAAGATTTCTAGTTCCCCTAGCTTATCTCCCTTACATCTTGTTCATTTGCATGTAAAATGAAAGATTTCCTACTAATTGAGGAAGAAGGAGCTTTGTTTATTGAGCCACTAACTAGACCCAATATACTTAACAATTCTTTATTTTCAAGTTTTCTAGTTTGCAAAGAATATCTACCTTAAGAGGTGATTATGACTCATCTCCAGAGATAGGTTCCCCTTGGCTAGGGTCATTCTAACGAGAGGCCCAACTCAATGATTCCTTGCTTACAGTTTAGGAGGATAATTTCTCTTTCTCGGAAGGATAAACATAGGCTCATATCCTTGTGCAAATCCCCTTGGAGAAAGTCCTAGCAGAGTGGCTCTATTTTGGGATCTAAAGAAGTAGACCAAAAAAATTTGTTCCTCGTATCCACATTAAAATCTTTAGAAGGAGAACAAAACTTGCTTACAATAGAATATGACTTACTAGTTGATGTTGTCCAAAATATTATTCCTTGGCAAAGCCTTTTGTCATGTTCGAACATCCTCCACCTCTCGACATGGAGACTAAGCCTTTTCCTCCGCAAAAGGGAGAGTTCCAACATCTAGTCCTCTTGGTGTGTTTTGAAACCAAATAAATTTAGATGGGAAAGATTCACATTCAAAACCAGGACCCCTTTTTGGCCTAAAACAAATTATTGGCTCTTTTAACAGTACGCAAACCCTTAGTAGGAGATTTCGACAAATTGGGGCTCTCCACCAACTTTCCCTCTAGTACTCCTAAAGAAAGGACTTCATTTGTAGAAAAAATTAACATATAAAGACACACTCCTTACTCATGAACTAGCTGCTAATTTTCCTTTGAAGGCTTAACACCATTAGTTAAAGACTTTTTGAACAATTTTTTGTGTAGTGCACCAGTACATGCCCATGGATATGGCATCTTACACGTGTGTAAGGGACATTCTCATAATCCAAAAGTTGGTTATGAATGTGACTCCCAACCATAATATGAATTGAATAAGGAAATCCATCCCTTATATCTATCTCAACTAGCATCAACGCCACTCTTCAAATAACATTTGACTAAAAGGAGCAATCCACATCCATAATTTTACCAATTATATCCTCCATAGATATAAACATTTTTTTTTACCAAAACTCCCATGGAAGGCCTAGAAGCCTAACCCAGGTTGGCATCAACTTAATGGCCTCAAATCTTGGATCGAAACAAACTATCCAAGGTTTTAAAGATAGGTAAGCAAAACTAGAACATTAGTAGCCCCTTGAAATCTTCTTCACATCAACTTCTTCATGGAACATAATATATGCATACTTTGGCCAAGAGATGGAAGAATGGGACATACCCTAACATGGGAACCTGTGTATTTCATATCCACATACTGAATTTTTTCTCTAAAATTTGCCTACCATGGAATTTCCTAATTAGTGCTTTGCAAGAGTATTCTAGAGCTTGCTTAATTGTAAATATTCACCCAACACCAGTGAAATCTTATAAAAAAGTTTCTTCACTACCTTTCACAACTTTCTCCCTTTGGGTCTCTCTAGCTTCGGTTTTAAAGATTGAATCAATAACGAACCAATGCACAGAGCTTCAAAGTCAAGATTCCAACCAACAAAACTAACACTAGATTTAGGAAACATTACCTCATATGCAGAGTCTAGAGAAGTTGAAACTACAGGAAATCCATCACTCTTACTTTTAACAACATTTACCTCTTCATTTATGCAGGTCCGTGAAGAATGTGCCAAGTCCTTATTTGCATTAACCTTGGGGTAGATCACTAGAACCCTAACTTCAACTTTGATACAATGCCCAAAACCAAGCTTCCATCTAGAGCTTAGCTCATACTTGCACTTTTAATCATTTTTTCCTTGCTTGCCATCTCTAACTCCACCTCCTTGCGACCCACTCCAACATTAAAACCTATAATTTTTATTTGTGACAAAGAGAGACCAAGGGATCTAGTAAATCCCCCCTTCTCCTTCCTTATTTATTGAAAACCTACAATCAGGACAAGAGAATACTTGATGACCTTCCCATGGATTTTCTAAAAATCCTAGCAAATTTACTTCTTCATTTGCACACCCCTTATGACATTGATCAAAACCTAGGCTAGTGGTAGAGGCTAGAACCTTAACAAAGATGGGGTCTTCATCCAATGTATCTTTAGAATAGTCAAGAGTGTTCTCATACCTAACCATTGAGAGGATGTTTGACAAGGGTTCCCTTAGGACTGTGATAACCCTACTTCCACCCCCAACCCCCAAATCCAATAGTATATGTCCCAACATATACAACATTTATTACTTTGCAACATTATGCTTATGATTACTTATATCTATGAACTTGAAGATATAATGCAATACATAAATTGGATCTAACATCTATCCTACCCCAAAATTCAAAAAATTGAATTTCTTGAACATAAATAATTAAAAAAACGTAGTAAAAAGATTAAAATTTCCATCTTGGAAAATCAAACCACTACTCTTAAGGAATTACATGAAAGAGTTACATTAAGAAGTCCATGAAAAGTAACTATTGATATGTGTTCCTAACATTTGTTATGAACCATTAAACGTGTGTGTAATTGTGGTTTGTTAGAAGAGGTTGTTCAAATATTGTACCTTAATATAGTATTCTAAGTGATTTTTTTAGATTGAAAAAATCATACATATAGAAATGTAGATATGTAGGTGAATATTCAATGAAAAACATACAATTTATTATTAAAACTTGTAAAATTTAACCAATATTATTAATATAAATATGGTGAATTTTAAAAGTGAATATGATTAATTATTGAATTTATTTTTGAAAAAAAAATAGAAAATTGGCAAAAATTAGCACCCAAAAAATACCCTCTCCACGTTCTACCCTTAAAACTAGTGCTATGGTTAGATAGAGAAGTTCTACCCTTAAAACTAGTTCTACGGTTAAAGAAGTTGATTTTTATTCCAGGGAAAACAGTAAGGTGTTTCCACTCTGTCGCATATGATTATGACTAGTCGATCGCTCGCCATCCCGATCTGTTGGACGACGGTTTGTGCACTGCCAGCTGTGAGTTGTTTTTGTCTGCCCACTTGTAACCTTACAACCTTACGGATCGATGGGATGTGATTCTACTTGTTGCACGGGTGAACAATCTCACGGAATTCAAACACCAAAATTTTTACACAATTAAACCTCTCCTTCTCAGATTGGGATTAGTACCTGCCAATCTCACCCATTTCAAGGAGCAATACGTGAAACTAGACATATGGCCACTCTCACGCATTTCAAGGAGCAACTTGGAAGCCATATCTCCCCAATTTATGTCACAAAAACCATTTATTCGGTTCGATGTCAATTTATATTAATTCCTTCCCATTTTCAAATTTTGTCTGATGGTTTTTAATATTTCCAATTAAATTTGTTTTATGAAATATAAGAAAAACATTTTTATAATTTTTATAATTTAAATCTTAATTTTCCATTGGTTCAAATCATAAGATGTGACTAATTATCCTGTGGTGGAGGGGATATATCTTAAATATTTCTGAGAACAAAAATATATACTTTGTTATGCTATAGACCTCTAAAATGGGCTACAGACAGCTGAGATGATTAAAGAAGAACAACATTCAAGTGTTTGGAATGTAAGGATAAAGATGGCATGGTTGCGTCCTAGTTCTAATTTGAACCAAACCAAAGATTCATAGATATTTTTTTTTATGTCAGGAACTTCTAGGTGTGCCCATGATGTTCCATATGCGACACACAAGATAATTCGGGGGAGTTGAACTCAAAACCTCATGGAATTTCATATCACAGCAATTGCCAATTGAACTGCCTCTGAGGGCAAAGATCCATAGATAATTACTAGGTTAAGTAAAGATAAAAAAAATGGCTGAGATGATTGAATAACAACAACATTCAAGTGTTTTGAATGTAAGGATAAAGCTAATGCACCATCCTCGTGGTTCAGATGAAAGAGCTAGGAATTCATTATAGTGGTGTCACTTAGCGTTCTAGCACATGCACATGCTTGGAGTGATTATTGACATAACTATAAAGCAAGTGATGCCTCTGCCACTTTTAGCTGCTATCTTCTTTGAAATCGCAGAACATATTTCGAATGAGCATAAATGTTAATCATGAAGCAATATCCAGTGCTACCCAGCATGAAACCGCATTTTTTATCAGCCGGGTGTTTTTTAAACAAACGAGGATAACCTCACAATTTCAACCTGCATGGACTAATGAAAACATGCATATGCCAAGACCGATTGATTTAGGAACCTCAATTCCTCACACTATTGCATGGGTTGGGTTGAGCAGAAGCTTGGTTGAGCTAAAGTTGCCACTTACATGGCTAATTGACCCAAGTTGCCAGTTGTTCATGTTTCCTAATTTCCAAATTGTTGAGATGTCAATACATTGGGGTTTGTCGAGCGTCTATTAACTGAAATTATGTTAAGTGTACATGGATGTTATGAGCAAATCATCCACCTTAACATTTGGATATCTGTAGATCTGTGCTCATTAAAAATCTTATAACCAAATCAATACATACATTATAAGTTTAAAATCTTAATACATACATTTTCAAGTTAAGTTTTATATAGATTTTGACATATTTCTGAATTCCCTACTTTATTCACCTATTTTTCTCTATTATAATCACCCAACACGCCCAACAAAGACCACCTATATAATATATTATAATTATGTGACATCCACACACAAATATATGAAACTTATCATGCTTGAACAAGGCTACTAGGTAGCATATACACGTCGAATATAATAATGAAAGTATTGTTTAAGGAGATAGGGAGAGAAGGAGTAGGCATGAAATGACTAGATGGCAGAAATATTTATTACATTTACATTGGGGGAAGTGAAGGCAGCAATAAGACTTCAAAGTTTTTGGCCAATAAGATATAAGATAAATGAGATTTAAAATTTAAAATTAATCATTATTTTTTAAAACTTTAGATAAAGGAGTGTATATTTTATGGTCAACCATGAACTAATAGAAAGTCAAACCTAACTCAACACTAATAATAATAGAATTTCTTAACATGTCATAATTACTATAGAATATAGACTTTGAGGGAAAAGATGCTAGCTTTTTAGTACTCTTTCATAAAAATGTGACTTTTCTGAGTGAAAAAATGAACATACGCTAAGAGGGAAACGATTTAACAAACCTTTGCAGCCCTCAATGTTGGTCGTGACCAACGAAAAATAACTGTTTGTTTATCTTAATTATTCAAAACAGAAATAGCAACAGAGCTTACTTCAACATAATCACGAGAAACTATAGCCAGAATTAGAGCTTAATTCAATCATGGCCTGTTTTCACAACATAAATTGAATTTGTTGTTTGTTTTTTACTTTATGGATATGGAATAAAACTGTGAAAAAAAGAATGAACCAACCAATTGATTACGGTTCTGAGTAACATATGTCCTTTTTTCCAAGTTTGTTTTTTACTTTAAGCCACTTAGGATTATAAGTTTCCTGGATATTGGAATAAAACTGTAAAAAAGAATGCACCAAACAATTGGTTATGGTTCTAAGTAAAATATGTCTTTTTTTTTTTCCAAGTTCAACTGGTGTAGAGAGTGACCCTAAGAGAATAGGATGAAGGCTTTCCGGAACCTCTCGGCCGACTGGTTCGACTCCCATGGCGGTTTTACTGCTCTTTCATCTGACCTTTACTCCTAGTTTTACTGAGCTGGATTGAAAGGGTGCTTGTTTCTCAGAGCTTGTTTTGGCTGTGACCGATCTATCCTCCGGACGCACCTCCTCAACTCTGAATTCAAACCAGTTACTGTTTTTTCCCTCTCTTTTTTAAAATTTTTCAAACTCCTGTATCTGCCGCTCCAGCCTTCGCGGTCTCTAAGCTCTTAATCTTTCGCAGTGCTTGATCTCCAGCCTTTTGTCCCCGTGACCAGCACTGTCCAAACCTTTTTCTTTTTGCTCTCTGTCGTTTCTACCATCTGTCATTCCCCCAAACTGACTGGATCTGGGACCACGGCTTTTTGTCCTGATTTAGAGGCTGGCGCGCGCACTTGTCTCCATTAGACAGACACTGACCTCGATCCTGCTACTGCTACTCTGTCACTCTGTAGGACCGGGTCACAGGTTCCTTCCCATTGTTGTCGCCTTTCCAAGTGGACAAAATAGAGCTCGCTTCTAGTATTTTATTATGGACACACTGACCAACCCACTGATGAGGCCCTCCGATGAGCTCATCTGGGAACAGGAGGGGCTTTTTGACAAAATAGACTTGTTACAATCCAGTAATTCGCCTCTTCCCGCCAAGCCTCCTGCTACTTATCCCTCTTCAGCTGATGCAGTTTTACCTACAGGGTTAGATTCTCCTCCACCGTCTGCCTTCTGTCATCCAAAAAGCTTCCACTCTATCCCCGATAGCTCCTTCCCTGTTACACTCCGCCCCTCCTCAAGTGCTCATCACCCCATCCAAAAAACCCACAGCCCTGTACACCAAGCTTCCTCAGGCAGAAGGGTGTGGAAGCCAAGAAAATCTATTACAAGACTGGTGCTGGGGGATGGTGTTGGTTTTGAAAATTTATGCAAGATGACCACCTGCTCTTTGTTAGGTCGGATTTCCTACAAAATCCTGAGCACCGTTCCGCTAGAGGACTGGATAAAGTCGACTTGGCTGCCTCTTCTTGGATACTCGCCAGAAGTGATATATCTTAATAAGGGTTGGCTTGGATTCCATTGCAACTTGCCCGACGATGCATCCTTTCTCTTATCCACTCTTTGGGCTTACGGAGGTAGCAGTATCATGCTCAAGCGTTGGAGGATGGCGTTCGACCCGGCTACTGAGTTTTTTCAGTTCAGACACTTCTGGGTCCTTCTTCCGGGACTCCCACTACATCTATGGAATGATGTTGCCATCAGAGCTATAGGTGGCTCTCTCGGACGTTTTATTGCACATGACCCACTGACTCTTACTGGCTCTGCGCGGAGAATCGGTCGCGTTCTGGTGGAAATAGATATTTCTTCAGGGCTCCCTGCAACCCTTCAAATCGTTTGGAGAGGGCGGACTTTCCTTCAGCAACTGGACTACCTCGGGCTTCCTTTCCGCTGCAATCTATGCAGAGAAACTGGCCATCTTCGACGCACCTGTCCTGGTAAGCCAACTTTGGAACCCTCTGACGATTCTGACCTCCTTCTTAACCCTCCGGCATACATGGATGCCGACCCTTCCCTCGCCTACCTGGAGGCATCTTCCCCCCCATCCTCCCCTGCTCCAGGGACCGTGGATTCTTCACTGAATAAACTCAAAAAGACCTGCCCCTCTCTCTACCACACACTTTCCGCTGTTGAAAAAGACACGTTCCAAAGTTTCCATTGGCATTCTTCCTCCGAGACTGTTACCTCCACCTCTCCAGAGAAAACGGTGCCTCCTTCTACAGAGACTCCCGCCCCTTCAAATCCCTGCACTATTACGGGACTTGCAGCACAGCCTCCGCTTTCTTCTTCGTCTCCTGCTATGCATCAAAGTACTCCTTCCTCCTCCTCAGAACCGACAGCCTCTCCTCGGTCTCTCCCTGGCTACAGGCAGTCCGACGATGTTGACTTTAATCTCCTGGACGCATTGGCTCCACAGACTTTCTCCAACACACAGCCGGAAATTATTCCTCAACTATCTATTTATAGAGGAAAAGAGCTTATACGCTCAGACACAGCGGCTGGATGCTCTTCTGTCCAACTTCCGGCAAATGCTGGCAAAGCTATTTCTTGGTCAAGAGGTATTAGTTCTGATCTTTCTCCCCTTCAAACACGAAGCTCCAGGAAACAGAAGGAGCTCCAAATCTCGTCTCAATCAACAGTTGACTCCACTTCTCAGCAAGGTAAAGCCCTTAGAGCACAGAAGGCTTTGGCTCGTACTAAATGATTATTCTCTCACTGAACATACGAGGGATTGGAGGCGCCCTCAAGGCCGCCTCCTTCCGCAGGCTTCTGGAGCGTTCAAAGCCGGATGTAATATTCCTTCAAGAAACGCTCTCTGCTGACTTTTCTTCTAGAGATTTTGTTTTTAGATTCCGTCCTTCTTGGTTCTCGGTGGCAGTAAGCTCTTTTGGTAATGCGGGTGGCATGCTGGTGGCATGGGACCCCAGCTTATTTGATCTACAACCGTTCCTTTTGAGTGGTGGCTTACTTCTGCTAGGTCACTGTCTTGCAACTACACAGGAATTGGCGTTCCTCAACCTTTATGGCCCCTGCTCGGAGAAAAAGCAATTCTGGTCTCTTCTGGCAGCAAGCGGGATTCTTGCTATTCCAAATCTCATTTTAGGTGGAGACCTTAATCTCATCCTTTCAGCTGATGAGAATTGGGGAGGAAATTACTTGCCGAGTTCCTCTGAGAACTTCTACAAACAGATTTTTGCCTCAAATAACTTGATTGACATATTGCCAGACATATTGGCTCCTACTTGGAGAAACGGCCGATCTGGTCCTGAGGCCATTGCCAGGAGATTGGACCGCTTTCTCGTTGCCGACAGCTTCCTCGTCTCCTCCGTTTTACCTACCTCATGGGTGGAGCTCCCATTCTTTTCTGACCACGCACCTGTTTTCCTACAGCTGAGACCCACTGCTAGGTGCTCGGCTCCCTTCAAGTTCAACCATAATTGGCTCTCCGCTGTCGACTACTCTGACATTGTCCTTGCGGTCTGGAGAGATCCTCGATTCCTTATGGAAGAAAACGCTCAGCTCCGCCTGATCTGGAAACTTAAGGTTTTAAAATCCAAGACAAAGTCATGGTATCATGCTACTAAATTACTGGAACAGGCCAGACTTGATTCGCTGGAGGCCGATATTTCTCTCTTCATCCTTAAGTCGGCCAATATCGCTCTGACCATAGAGGAGTCTTCCAAACAGAAGGAGCTTGAATTGCTTAGGAATGACATCTTGCATGCTGAGGAAAAATCTTGGAGGCTTCGCAGTCGTGCCACTTGGTTAAAAAGCGGCGATTCCAATACTAAATACTTTCATAATGTAGCAAGCTACAACCGGAATAGAAAACTCATTTG
>JASDQU010104136.1:72159-82924 GCA_032191745.1 Picea mariana | reverse complement strand
TCTGGAGAAGATGCGCCGGAGTTAAACCCTAGTGTGCAGAGAACGGATCCTAGCCGTTGATCCTGGCAGGACACGTGTCAGCGTTTGGGAGGCGTCGAGATTTTTACTATCGGAGATTTGGGGAGTATAAAACCATTACATATTGGAATCACGATACGCGATTTCCCGATCAGATTTGGACCGTCCATTGTTCGAGGACGCGTGTCAGAGGATCCTGTAGAGTCGTGGATCAGGAAATCGGAGTTCTCGAGGCCATGAGAACCAGGACATCATAAGTCCTGAAACCCCGAGAATCAATCCGGACCGTCCGTCTGCGAGGACAGGTGGCAAAGGATCGTGCGCCGTCGGCGTTTTGTTTATCGGAGTTTTCGATGGTAAGGAAATTGTGTAATAGGAGATCGCGATCCACGATCTCCCGATAGGATCTGAACCGTCCAAACAGCAGGGACATGTGGCGAGAGATCCCAGAAAGTCAGAGTTCGGAAAATCGGGAATCGGTGTATCGGGGATTTCAAGGACATGAAACCCTTACACTACAAAACCGCGATATGCGAAATCCCGATATCATCATGAGCCGTCGATACAAGGGACACGTGGCGAAGGATCCCGAAGAGTCGGAGATCGGGAATTGGGGTTCCCGGAGACAAGAGATTTGTGCATAAGGAAATCGCGATATGCGATTCTCCGATACAATCAGGACCGTCCATCATTTGAGGGACGCGTGTTAGTGGATCTAACATAGTCGGGGTTCGGCATATCGGGGTTTACGAATGCAAGGAACTCTTGCCATACGAAATCCCGAACCGCGAAACCCTGATGAGTGGGAACCAGCTGTCAAACCCACTAGCGGAGGAGGACGGAGTTGTAGGAAGAACGCGTGTCAAGCACCCGGAGAGAATCGGGAATCGGGATACTGCGGGTCCCGTGGACGTGGGTCTTGTGATATGGGAAACCCCGTAGCCCCGATGGGGATAAGGTAGTGGTCACGGAGTTGGTCATGTGGACCAGGGGCTAAACCAGTGGGGGCTTGCGTGATCAAAAAGGCGCATCGCGAATCGGGAAATCGTGAATCCCGTGGACATGTGTTTTGTGTCATCACAAATGCTGAAATCCCGATGGGAGGTCATACGGCGGTGGTCCCATGGTAAATGGTCACATGGGCTATTGTATAGCCTAGAGGGCTAATGCATTAAGGGCATATCGGGGATCAGAGAGTCGCGAGTTCTGAGGACTCGTGAATTACGACACCGGAAATCCCGAAACTCCGATAGGAGTAGCCCCGAAAGAAGGTAAGACCACGGTCGTAAAGACAGTGAATCACAGGCTTAGCCTAGGGAGCGAATGCTTAAGGAGCACTTCAGAATTCGGAGGATCGCGAGTTATGGGGGTGAAGGAATTTTGACTTTCGAAACCCCGAATCCCGATATTGAACCAAAGATTGACACTTCGCTAATGAGGGTTTCTAGAGATTCCCCATTGTGGGAGATTAACCCCAAAATTTTTAAATTATGATAGTGGATGTGTTACAATCCAAGTAGCCAGGCCTCTGCTTCCTCTCCCTTCTTTATTTCACTGTCGAAGGAGGGTGGTTTGGCCTTTCTGAATTCTTTGAATTTTTGACCTTTGGAAGGATTTTGCTTCTTCTGTTTCTTTCGGGAATAGGAACTGGCCCTACTGCTAGAAGAGCCTTCTGAATTGCCAGCTTCCTTCTCAGAGGAATCACTCGGCACTGGTCCTTTACCTCTGGGGTGGACCTTTTTCGAGGTGCTCCTCTCAGTGTGGCCACTGATATGACCATGTTTCTGAGTTTCAAGTTCATGATGCATTTGTCTTTGTAGATCGAATAAACTCTGCAGTAAAACTGCGTTAATTTCTGTTTGCTTTTCTTGTTCTTTCATCATCCTTTCATTGTCAGCCTTGCAGCTTTGTAATTCGACCATGAGACTCCTCACAGTCTCGACTAGATTTGGAGGGGTCCCTACTGCCCTTCGTTCGTCAGACTCTTTGTCTCTATTGTGAGAGCCTTCTCCCACTTCTTGGTGAGTCACCATACTATGCGTTGATAATTTCCCGTGGTTGATCTTCCGCTTGTGTGCAAAAGAAAAAATGCTGGCTGTTAGTCAATAATTATATTTATTTATAACCAATACATAATTCATATTTTCACATGTACACACACACAATAGGGGTTTTTCATTCTTAACTTCGTCTTTTGATTAGGAAGGTTAAGACAGGGGGGTTTACTCTTTTTAAGAGTGTTCTGAACGGAGCTTCTGCTCAACTCGTTCATGAGCCCAAGCAGGCCAAGTGTTGTAACCATGCTCTGATACCAATTTGTCACACACGCACTACGGCATAATAATTTTTTTGCTTTTCCTCAAGGGACAGAATCCCCGAAGTCCTATGGGGGCCTAGCACAGGCTAGTTCTTCCCTATTCACCTCCCTGTGATCGTGGCTTAGGACCACAGGCCAAACAAATATGATGTCCTTTCGCTCTTCACGGCTCAGCACTACCAGAGTGTAGAGTCTTTCAACTCTGCAAACCCCAACACAGCAAAGCGCCGAACCCCGAAAGGGCTAGCGAGTACAAGATTCCTGTTTGGGTCTTGTCCTCGTGACCACATTTTGTGACCTCGCGCTTAAATCGGCAAGGATCTTACCGGCCCTTCGCAATTCGGGAAATTGCGATGCATGACTTCTTCCTCTCCCATTCAAATCCACGAAGTCTCCCAAGTTTCCCTCCAAAGGAGATCAATGACTGTAAGCCTCCCCTGATCCGACGGTTTGGATCCTTTCGGGATTTCGGTGCCCAGGGGTTCGAGATGCAACGATCCCAAAAAACCCATGTCATGCAAATCTCCGAATTCCGGTATGGGGATCCATGTAGGAGATCAACGGCCCTTGATAGTGTGGATCCAACAGTCCACAGGATTTCAAAACTTTCCCTGAGCTCTGACCGCTCACCAGGCGTCTCCCTTGATGGACGGTCCAGATTGCTTCGGGACTTTTCTTTGACAGTTCTCACAACTCGCCACTTCGTGAGTTGTAGCGTCAAATCCTGGCACCTCTCCTTCACGAACCCCCGAGAAACGATATTTATTATCCTTCTCGCGTTGTCGCTACTCGGGACTTCACAAGTCCAAGGGTTGAGCTCTCGGGCTCTTATCCCGCGAATCCCTGAGATGCGAGAAGTCAACGGAACGTTGATTCCCTTCTCCAGGTGACTCGTGTCCACCCGTCAATCACGCAAGCCCCACTAGGAAATTATGCCACGTGTTCTCTCATGCTCGGCTCTCGGCACTTCGCTACTCGGGAAGTCGTAAGCGATTCCTTTCAACCTACGAACTCACGAACCCTCGATATGCAATGTATCGAGATGCCAGATCCCACGACTGTCCTTCCTCTTTGATCAACGGCCTGGATCATATCGCAATCTCGCGAATCGGGACTTCGTGACTCCAAGAGTCAGGTCTTCCACCTCCAAACACGCGAATCCCCGATATGCGAAATGGACAGATCTCCGCCACCTATCCTCCAACATGGACGGTCCCGATGTCTTCGGGACTTTTGGGATGTAGTCGAGTTCACTCTTCTGCCTAAGTAAAGGATTAGATCGACGGCTTATAGGGCTCTAATAGGTCCCTGGGATCTACGGTCTAGGATCCTCTCGCGACTTCGCCATTCGCGAGGTCAAGAGACTTCCTCTTCTGACTCCCGATGTCCGAATCCCCGATAGGGAGGATCTCGCGACACGTGTCCTCCTGCAGACGGGCAGCTCAGATCTATTTCGCCTTATTGCGATTTCTGAGGTCGAGTACTCGGATTCTCATCCTCCGGATCCCCGAGCTCCCGAACGTCGATATCCCGATACAATCTCCTTCTCGGAACTCTCGCTCTGCTACTCTTCGTGTGAGGTTTAAACCTCGTGTAATTCTCGACAGATCCAACGACTGTCGACTGTTTAGACCAAGATCTGACGGCTCAGACCTGTCTCTCCATTGCGCCGTTCCTAAGCTGCCTGGACACAAATTCACGGTCCAGATTCTTTCACGGACCTTGGGGATCTACGATCCTGATTTCTTCGCTACTCGCGAAGATAAAGGAAAAAGGGTTAAGACATTTAATGCCCTCGTTTATTCCTTCGATCTAACGGTCGTGAATGACCGCAGATCTCTCGACATGATTTCATCCGTCGATCCATACTTATTCTTCGAATCCTCAAGGGATTCTGCGACTTCTGCGCCTCTGTAGAGTCTTTGCACACAAAGTGCTACCTCTTCTGAGCTTCTCAAAAGGGTGTCTCTATGGAGAGATTTATCCAGGGTATCACCCGAGATGGATAAGGGTATAGGTTTCCCGAGAAACAACTTGAATTATGAATTGATTCAATGTGCATATATACATATAAATCTATTTATAGACATAAGCCATACGTGGCCCTTCCATTATAATCATGCAACCACCATTTCAAAATCAAAACACTACACAGGCAGTCTTATACTCAGACCATTTATAAAACTGCACAGACTATGAGCATATATGTCAGCATATGAATTTCAAGGTGCAAGATGTAAAACACTTATCAGAAATAACACCAGAAATGAGTGCAACTGCTGAGAGGGGTGCTTGTTTCCACCCAACCGTAGGCTCAACGACTCCCAACGGATTTGATAGTGTGGATCCAACAGTCCACAGGATTTCAGAACTTTCCCTGAGCTCTGACCGCTCACCAGGCGTCTCCCTTGATGGACGGTCCAGATTCCTTCGGGACTTTTCTTTGACACTTCTCACAACTCGCCACTTCGCGAGTTGTAGCGTCAAATCCTGGCACCTCTCCTTCACGAACCCCCGAGAAGCGATATTTATTATCCTTCTCGCGTTGTCGCTACTTGGGACTTCACAAGTCCAAGGGTTGAGCTCTCAGGCTCTTATCCCGCGAATCCCTGAGATGCGAGAAGTCAACGGAACGTTGATTCCCTTCTCCAGGCGACTCGTGTCCACCCGTCAATCGCGCAAGCCCCACTAGGAAATTCTGCCATGTGTTCTCTCGTGCTCTGCTCTCGGCACTTCGCTACTTGGGAAGTCGTAAACGATTCCTTTCAACCTCTGAACTCACGAACCCCCGATACGCGATGTATCGAGACGCCAGATCCCACGACTGTCCTTCCTCTTTGATCAACGGCTTGGATCATATCGCAATCTCGCGACTCGGGACTTCGTGACTCCAAGAGTCAGGTCTTCCACCTCCAAACTCGCGAATCCCCGATATGCGAAATGGACAGATCTCCGCCACCTGTCCTCCAACATGGACGGTCCCGATGTATTTGGGACTTTTGGGACGTAGTCAAGTTCACTCTTCTGCCTAAGTAAAACATTAGATCGACGGCTTATAGGGCTCTGATGGGTCCCTGGGATCTACGGTCCAGGATCCTCTCGCGACTTTGCCATTCGCAAGGTCAAGAGACTTCCTCTTCTGACTCCCGATGTCCGAATCCCCGATAGGGAGGATCTCGTGACACGTGTCCTCCTGCAGACGGGCAGCTCAGATCTATTTTTCCTTATTGCGATTTCTGAGGTCGAGTACTCGGATTCTCATCCTCCGGATCCCCGAGCTTCCGAACGTCGATATCCCGATACAATCTCCTTCTCGGAACTCTCGCTCTGCTACTCTTCGCGTGAGGTTTAAACCTCGTGTAATTCTCGACAGATCCAACGACTGTCGACTGTTTAGACCAAGATATGACAGCTCAGACCTGTCTCTCCATTGCGCCGTTCCTAAGCTGCCTGGACACAAATTCACGGTCCAGGTTCTTTCACGGACCTTGGGGATCTACGATCCTGATTTCTTCGCTACTCGCGAAGATAAAGGAAAAAGGGTTAAGGCATTTAACGCCCTCGTTTATTCCTTCGATCTAATGGTCGTGAATGACCACAGATCTCTCGACATGATTTCATCCATCGATCCATACTTATTCTTCGAATCCTCAAGGGATTCTGCGACTTCTGCGCCTCTACAGAGTCTTTGCACACAAAGTGCTACCTCTTCTGAGCTTCTCAAAAGGGTGTCTCTATGGAGAGATTTATCCAAGGTATCACCGAGATGGATAAGGGTATAGGTTTCCCGAGAAACAACTTGAATTATGAATTGATTCAATGTGCATATATACATATAAATCTATTTATAGACATAAGCCATACGTGGCCCTTCCATTATAAGCATGCAACCACCATTTCAAAATCAAAACACTACACAGGCAGTCTTATACTCAGACCATTTATAAAACTGCACAGACTATGAGCATATATGTCAGCATATGAATTTCAAGGTGCAAGATGTAAAACACTTATCAGAAATAACACCAGAAATGAGTGCAACTGCTGAGAGGGGTGCTTGTTTCCACCCAACCGCAGGCTCAGCGACTTCCAACAGATTTACCACTAGCCACCCCCGAGATAAGAGCACTATGATGCGAGACTGTGTCTCGGTTTGCCAGTGACCGAGAACGAGGGTTACTCTCCCCCTTCTCTGCTATCACTCACTCTGCATATCTCCAGAGTTCTTCCTCCTTCCCTCGTGTCTGCCCTTCGTGCTTCTCCCTCACGCCTTTTCCTCTTGCGAGGTTGCGTGTGGCGTGACTTTCCGCGCACTGGTCAGGCCCGAGACTCCTACGGATGGGCGGTTCACCTCCCCCATCCCTCATTAATTTTCGAGGAGCCATCTACCTACCAGCCTGTGAGACATTAAATTCGGGCCAACGAGCCACTCTTGGTTCTCCAGGCCAGTGAAGTCCAAATACGATATTGGTTTCGCTGGAAGTTAACGCCACCTTTCCAGGTGCCTTCCACCACCTTTCTTCAACCATCGTGGTCTCTTTTTCAGCATATCCCCTCTCAGCAGTCCTGCAATATATATATATATATATATATATATATAATCTTATTTACATTCATCGACCTTTTTTCACAAGGTCCATTCACATCACACATTCACATTCTTGAGTTTGCCACAGTTCTTGGTCGGTATAGTTATTTTTACAAACTGGGGGAAACAGGGTGTTACACAAACAACCCATGAAAGCCATTGGAAAACAACTAAAAGTACACGTCAATATGTTCGGGGTACAGTTCAATTTGGGATACATTGTAGTTCAAGGGGGACTCCTTTGTTCATTGGTTTCACTGATTCATATTGGGTTGTCGACCTTGATGATCAAAAGCCTACCACAGGTTATGTTTTCAGCCTTGGTTCTGGACCTATCACTTGGGCCTATAAGAAACAACATGCTATTGCTCTTTCTTCAACAAAAGTAGTGTATCGAGCAATGATTAATGCAAGTCAAGAGGCCTTATAGCTTCTACAGATCCTTCTAGAGTTTGGATTCCAGTAGAAACATCCGGCCACCCTCTAGTGTGTTAATAAGAGTGTCATCAAGCTTGCAAAAGATCCAGTTCAACATTAGCGCACAAACACATCGAGCTACACATGCACTTCATCAGAAATCTCATTCCGGATCGAGTAATCAAATTGCTCTTTTTCCTTGCAGAAGATCAAGTTGCAAATATTTTCACAAAGTATCTTACATAAGTGAAGTTTTCCAAACTTCGATCTATGTTAGGAGTTCAAGAAGTTGTCATTAAAGGGGGATAGGCTCTAATGCCTCATTCCTTCTCTAATTGTGTCACCTTTGTAAATCCTTCAATCATATCCCAAGTTGTTCTCAAGGGGGGATGTTAGGATATTTAGACACTTAGGAGTTAGTTAAGATAAACTTGGTCTAATGTGTTGTTAGGTAAAAGTGTGTTTCTTTAGTATGCATTTTTAGTTAGTTAATCTGACGGTCACGATATGTTGTCGACACAAAGTGATTTGACAGCTCATATTCTTCTCAATCTTAATGGCTACATTGATCTGTGGCTTTACATTCAATTGTTGCATGATCTCTATTTAAAGAGCATGGAGGGTCATTTATCGATGATCGATTGTGAGAAACTCTCTTGTAGTTTTTTCGTTTTGCATTGATAAATTGCTCCAGGTGGCCGCGTTAGTTGGGGTCGGGGATGTTTCCCCACAGAGATTTTACCACGTAAGAACATCAATGTGTTGATCTTTGATCTGGTTGTGTGAGTGGTTACTGAAAGTGTTCGTCCTCTATTGGAATACTCATGTTGTCGAATAAGGAGTGGGTACACTCACACTTTGACCAGATATTACACATCCTTCATATGCTAGCTAGGGATGCTTTGACTAGGGTTATAGAGGAGCGATTGGATTTGTACCGATAACAATTCATCAGTGCCAGTCAAAGGCTTTATGGGATTTTGATAATAGGATATTCACTTGTCAAGAAGCTTGTAGTGGTTTGGGAAAATCCTTTTTGATAATTTGAGCCTGGAAAGTTTAAGTATAATGTGTTAGTGACAATACTGGCAAAAGAAAATTGCATTAATGTCATAAATGTTATTGAGAAGCGAATGACGCTGGGAAGTCAAGGTAGGATTGGGTATTGTTTGAAGATTCAAGGTTTCTCCAAGCTGGGTAGATTAGATGAAGCAAACATAGACAAATATTTATGGATTGAGCATCTTGTTGAAGATAATACAGTGAATGATGCACTAAATTTCTTTAAAAAGAGGGTTTCAGAGAGGTTTGATCTTGGGCCTCATTGCTACAATGCATTGGTTATTGGCCTTATGAAAAGGAAGAGACTCGAGGAGATGTATTGTTCACTAAATGAGATGAGAGATATGAATGTTTTTCTATACACAAGCACTTTCAATGTGGCCATTTTGTTTTTTTAGAGGAAAGTTTGTTGATATTGAAATGAACCCCTTCAATGAAATTTCAAAAATAGGTCTTTCTATGGATAATTTTAGATACAATGAACTTATAAATGAGCTTTGTGCGATAAGAAAATGGATGAGGTTTATAATTTTACAGAGGATGGGATGGTAGCAGGTTTCTTCTTGGGAAAATATATACTTTTTATTCTTATCAGTGCTTTGAGCAAGGATTCTTTGGTGAAATCATGTATAGCCATGCAAAGATTCAATAATAGTGTGCCTTTGATTTTCTCCCTCTAGTGAAATCATTACAGCCTCTACTAGGCTAGAAGACTATATGATGGATATTTTTTACAGTCTCTACGTGAAATAATATTAACAAGCGGATGAGCAGCGAAGCTGCAAATATCTGCCAACCGTAAAGGGCAGTGCAAGTGAGTGAACGAGGTACGTGTTTGAAATCATGAGGATGATACATGTAATTTAAAACATATTTTAAAAAGACACTAGATACTTAGGTTTATGTGTTTGCATATGAAATACTTAAAAAGACACTTGATACTTATGTTTATGTGTTTACTTATGTTTATGTTTGTTTGTAGATGTATACTTATGTTTATGTTTGATGTTTACTTGTGTTTACTTATGTTTATGTTTATCTGTATACTTATGTGTTTACACCAGTTGAACTTTTTTTTCCAAGAAAAAATTGCTCGATTTTATAAGAATTATAAAACCATTACATTCAATCAGCTCTGTGAGCATATACAGGTAAACAATCAGCAGTAAAACTGTGTGAAATATAACAATAACAGTCAAGAAGCATCCGGTCGATTCAGCTCTGAGAGCAGAAACGGAGACAAAACAGCAAACAAGCTGTAAGAGAAATACGGTCGCCATCAGCCACACCCGGTGAAAGAACATAATTCTGAGCAATTTGCGAG
Organism: Picea mariana; assembly: GCA_032191745.1. Classification (NCBI taxonomy): domain Eukaryota; kingdom Viridiplantae; phylum Streptophyta; class Pinopsida; order Pinales; family Pinaceae; genus Picea; species Picea mariana. Next base: position 73,198 of record JASDQU010104136.1, on the reverse strand, counting down.
GATGGACACCAGCATTACCCAATGTCTGTCAATGCGCCCAATACCCCAGAAGTTAGACCTCGCAGGATACGCTCTCCATGCCCGGAGCATCAACCATGCCCGCCGAAGAACGTTGGCCGCCAATCACAATCAAAATAAAGAAAAGGAGGTAATGGAGCTCTCTATCCCATTGTCACAATGGTAGACCGAGAGAGTTCCGATTTCCTCGATAAGGGCTCTCTTAGAGAGAGCATCAGCCTCCCGGTTGTGTGTTCTGGAAATATGGAGGAATTTGATGTCGGAGAAGATGGAGGAAAGGTCCCGCGTTTTATCTAACCAGCCTGCAAGATGGACTGATTGAAGCTTGCTCTTCAGATTGATCCAGTCAATGATGACTCTCGAGTCACCAAGAACTAGCAAGTGATTGATAGACCAGTGAGAAGCTAAGAGGAGGGTGACCCAAAGTCCCAAGAGTTCCGCTTTCGTATTTGTCCCCTCTCCACAGTTCAGGAACCACTTTGTGATTCTTGCAGGGTGCGATTTAAAGAAGCCACCAGACCCGCAACAGAGTCCATTGGCCTTTGCAGCTCCATCAAAACACGCAAGCGTGTGGCCTCCTGCCAAATCAACATCACAAGCTTTGAGAGGAACGGGCTTGAGCGAGGTGGGCTGCCAATGGAAAGTGGCCAAGATTCTGTAATACACCGCAGCACAGGAAGGAATGTGTGATTCGAAAATGGCTTTGTTCCTCTCAGCTCAAAGTTGCCAGCAGGCATGGGCCGCCAATGAAGGAGCGGCTGATTTTTTGGAAATCCAGTAAGTAAAGCAGTCCGATAGAGTTGAGCCGCTCCAGGGGACTGTAAAGGAGTAAAACAAGTATAACCAGCGCCAAAGCTCCTTTGTAAAATCACAGTGTATCAGCAAGTGTTGTGTATCTTCTGAAGAGCTTCTGCAAAGAGGGAAAATGCCGGGACCCTCCCTTCCCCTGCGCCTCAGCACGTCCCAAGTGAGGATTTTTCCAGAGCCCGCCAACCAAGTAAAAAGTTTTATTTTGAGAGGG
>JASDQU010104136.1:12692-23624 GCA_032191745.1 Picea mariana | reverse complement strand
AGGCTAAAAGGACATGCAACATTGTGGTGGGATGAACTGCAGGCTGAAAGGAGAAGCAAAGGAAAACAAAAGATAAAGAGTTGGGATAGAATGGTAGCCAAGTTGAAGGCTAAGTTCATTCCCAAGGATTATCAGATCAATCTGTTCAGGAAAATGCAGAACTTGAGACAGAAAGAGATGATAGTTAAGGAGTATACAGAGGAGTTCTATAGGCTGAACATTAGAATTGGGCAAAGAGAGAAAGATGAAGAAAAAGTTTCCAAGTATATGAATGGCTTGAGATATGAAATCCAGTATGAGATCAGTATGATGTCAGTAAGTACAGTGGAGGATGCTTATCAGTTTGCACTGAAAGCAGAGGAAACGTTGGCCAGGAAACAAAGCCAGCGAAGAAGAGGTAAAATCTCGATCCCAAGCAAAAGCAAGGGATTTGCCGGTGACATAACACATCAGTTTAAGGATGAGGATGAGAAACCACACAGTCACTCGAAAAGAGGAGGAATTTCCTGAGAAAGACAAGGTGGTGGAAGAAATTCTTCTAGAGGAAGAGGAAGAAGAGGAGGAGGAGATGTAAGATGTTATGCCTGTGGAAAGATAGGACACATCTATTGGGAATGTCCAAAGAAAAAGAAATAAGGAGGAGGTGAAGCTCACATTTCAGAAGCACAGAGAAGAGATGTTGAGGCAGAAGGAATAGAGGATGGAAGATCCCTAATGTTGAAGAAGGTTCTCTTAAAACCAGAGGCTGAAATTGAAAGGTCGGTGCAGAGAAACAATATCTTCAGAACAACTTTCAAGACTAAAGACAAGGTATGCAAGGTGATAATAGACAGTGGGAGCACTAACAACTTAGTATCCATGGAGATGGTGTAGAAATTGGAGCTGGAGACAACTGCACACCCGAAGCCATACAAAGTCTCATGGTTGCAGAAAGGACACCAGGTAATGGTTATTAAACAATGCTTGGTTGAATTTAAAATAGGAGGATATAGAGATGAAATTCTATGTGATGTAATTCCCATGGATGTATGTCATATTCTGTTGGGAAGACCATGACAGTTTGACAGGAATGTCATTCACGATGGGAGGAAAAATACATACACACTAGAGAAGAATGGTAGGACACACATGTTGTTGCCAATAGAGGAGAAGAAAGTGAGAGAGGAGGCTAGCACAAGCATACTTCTCATGAGTGGGAAGGAACTCCTGAAAGAAGTTAAAAAATAATAGGAGATGCAGTTCACTGTGGTGAGGAAACCCCGAGTTATCCTTAAAAGTACTTCAATGGAAGATTTGCCTAAAGATGTTCAGGAATTGTTGGATAATTTTTCTGACATAGTAGTGGATGAGTTTCCTAACTCATTGCCACCCGTTATAAGTATCGGTCACCATATTGACTTAATACCAGGATTAAGTCTAGCAAACAAAGCAGCGTACATATTCACACCTCGAGAGAATGAGGAAGTGAAGAACCAAGTCTGGGAACAATTAGACAAGGGTTTGGTCAGAGAAAGATTGAGTCCATGTGTAGTACCAACTGTATTGAGTCCAAAGAAAGATGGAGGATGGAGAATGTGTACAAACTCAAGAGCCATTAACAAGATCACCATCAGGTATAGATTCCCTTTACCCAGAATTGATGATTTAATGGATTGTTTAAGTGGATATCACCAGATCAAAATGAGAGAAGGTGATGAGTGGAAGACAACCTTTAAGACAAATGAAGGTTTGTATGAGTGGCTTTTTATGTCGTTTGGCTTAACAAATGCTCCGAGTACTTTTATGAGGCTAATGAATGAAACACTGAAAGATTTCATTGGCAAGTTTGTGGTTGTATATCTGGATGATATATTGATCTTTAGCAGGAGTAAAGAGGATTATTTGAGGCACCTGACACTAGTGATGAGGAGGCTACAACAAGAGAAGTTGTTGATAAATTTGAAGAAGTCCTCTTTTATGAAGACATAACTCATTTACTTGGGTTTTGTGATCTCTTCAAATGAAACGAAGATGGATCCAGAGAAGGTGAAAGCAATCAAAGAATGGTCGTCACCAAAGATTATGTTCGAGGTAAGGATCTTCCATGGATTAGCAAGCTTCTATAGGAAGTTCATCAGAGACTTCAGTGGAATTTGTGCGCCAATGATGGATACAGTGAAGAAGAAGAACAAGTCTTTTAAATGGACAGAGGAAGACGAGAGAAGCTTCAATATATTAAAGGAGAAAATAACAGAACGACCAATTCTGGTCTTGCCATGATAAAACATTTGCACAGTTGATCAGTTCATACTATTGGCCAGGTATGAGAACGTAGGTGATAAATTTTGTGAACAGATGTAGAATCTGCCAACATGCAAAAGGAAAAAGACAGAACACCAGATTGTATCAACCATTGCCAATACCAGAGAGGCCTTGGGATGCAATAAGCATGGATTTTGTGTTGGGACTGCCAAGAACACAAAGAGGATGTGATTCCATATTTGTGGTGGTGGATAGATTTTCAAAGATGGCACATTTTATTCCATGCCAGAAGACTGATGATGCAACACATGTTGCAAATTTGTTTTTCAAAGAAGTTGTACGACTTCACAACCTACCCAAAAGTATTGTCTCGGATAGAGACACAAAATTTGTTGGTCACTTTTGGAGAACGCTATGGAATAATTTGGGGATAGATTTGTCCTTCATCTCATCTTATCATCCTCAGATAGATGGACAGATTGAGGTGGTAAACAAAAGTTTGGGAAACTTATTGAGGAGTCTGGTCATCGAACACCATAATCAATGGGATCAAATTCTTCCACAAGCAGAATTTGCATACAATGACTCACCAAATAGGAGCACTGGAAAGAGCCCATTCCAAATATTGTATGGAATGAAACCCAGGGGAGTATCTGAGTTGAGAGACTTGGAACAGAGTGAGATTAGGAGCGTTGGAGCAGAATATTTTGCTGCAGAAATGTAGAGGCTCCATATCCAGATCAGAGGACAGTTGCAGAGTTTTAACTAGGAGTACAAGCGTGGAGCTGATCAACATTGTAAAGAAATTCAATTTGAAGTGGGAGATCAGGTTCTAACACATCTCAGGAAAGAGAGGTTCCCTAGAGGAACATATAACAAGTTGAAGATGAAAAAGATATGACCATGTAATATCTTGAGGAAGTTTGATGCAAACGCCTATGAGATTGAGCTTCCAGATGGTGTGGGCATATTGCCCATATTCAATATTTCAAACCTATATCCTTACAGGAAATATAACACAAAGGGGTTAGAATATCAAGAGAAGATTCAGTGGGAGAAACAAATTCCTATAGTAGAAAAACCATAGATGGAGAAGATTGTTTATCAGAGGATTGGAAAAAAGACCAGGAGGAAGAATTACTTTGAATATCTGGTCAAGTGGAAGGGACACCCAATAGAAGATGCCAGTTGGGAAAATGAAACTTCTATCCAGAAGCATGCAAAGTCAGTATAGGAGCTCATGGACAGGAGTCCATGAATTTTTGTCAAGGGGAGTATGATGCAGGAGCATCGTTGGCAAGCACACAGAGCAAGACCCATCAATGTCAAGGAATCCGTACAAGAGCCAACACTGACATTTGCAATAGATATTTGAAATCCACCTTAACTCAACGTCAAAATTTATCTTTTGAAGCACGCTTGAACCCAGAGCTGAAATTACCCTTTGAGGCATGTTTAGATAATCGCGAGTGGAGCAGGAGTTTCCATTATGACTTTGGAATGAGATCGATCCAAGATAATCGTAGGATAGTCTTAGAGTAGACACGTAGTTAAGGGGGAAACCCTAAGAGCCCTCTGAGATATAGAGGTTTCGTATGCCCAAATGAGGGGATGTAGGGTAGATGTTAGCTGCAAGTTAGCAGGAAATTCGAGTTCCAGTTGTTGTTTTTTATTTCAGTTGTAGTCATTTTTACTTATGAATAGAACAGAGGAAAATTGATCCAATGTATGGTGTGAACATTGTTTTGCAATTCTGTGTATTGTGTTTTCATGAGTGAGTGAATGACTCTCATTATGAGTAGATGGAACTGTGAATGTTATTTTAAGTTTCAATTGTCTCTCTTCTATTGAAGTAGTGCAAGGTGTGCACACGAAATGCAAGGAGTGTGTTGACAAAATCTGTTTCAGTTCTAAATCTTAGAAGAGCTAACACAAAAATTTCCCTTTGCAAGGAGTACAAATATACTGGTGCAAGGCATGCACAGTCACTCGCAAGAACCCAAAATCTTTCATAAAGATCTGGTGCAAGGAGTGCACAGATTTGAGATTCGACTAAGTGTCGAAGGGACTTCGCAAGAAGTCGAAGAACTAGAAAAGGAAAACGACAGGAGGGCGAGAGGATTTTCTCTTAGAGAAATGTCGAGGACTTGAGTTATCGAAATCCCCAGAACACAAGGAGTGCACGGGAATTCAAAGTCTTCACAAGACTAAGCTCAGGAGGAATAACACTTTTCATAAGTGTTGACGAGATCCAAGAAACAGACTCATAGGAAGGACAAAGGTTGAAGCCTTTGAATCCTTCGAAAATATTCTAACTCTGGAGATAACATAAGTGCAAGGGGGATAAGACCTCAACCATTCAATCTAAACGCTAAAGAATTAGAACCGTCCATTGGGAGGGATGTGTGGCGAACGACCAACGTTTCGCTGACTCGCGCTTTGGAGGAGTTAAAGGGTGAATGCTAAGAATTCACGAAACCTGAATCCACGACTTAATCTGAGTCATTGGATCTAGGAGAGATCTGGACTGTTGATTATCCAGGGTGGAATATCAACATTTCGGCATCGGGGGATCGGAGATGACGAGCCTTTCGACTTCATGAAATGCAAAGTCTTGAAATCATCGTGACCGTCAGATCTGAGGAGATACTTGGACCATTGATCCAGTGCCATCTCGATTTCGGTTATCGCGATAATAGAGGTGAGGGAACTCCAAAGTCGCGAAACGTGAAACACTGAATTGATCGCAACTGTCGATCAAGGGAATATCTAGGCTGTAGATCTCAGGGCATTGTGATTTTGGCTATCGGGTGAACAGAGGTAACAATGCTCTTAGGGTCGTGAAACGTGAAATCACGACGTGCCTTTTCTTCAAGCACGTGGTCACCACCAGTGGTCATAAAGGAGAGAGGACTTAGCTGAGAGGATCTAGCACCCATTTGGTGTTGAGGTTCGAACGAAGCTTGGGAGAGAAGCCATGGGTCTTAGATGACCTGAGCATTTGGAGAAAGAACCTGTGAAAGTGGGTTTGGGGTCTAGCAAAGACCTGAAGAGTGAATCTGACTTAGTATCTTAATCAATCCTACACTGGGAGGTCATGCAACCCTTAGGAGAGAATGGGGGTCTGCATCACAAGGGCCTTCCATCTTTCATGAGGACGACACCAATTCCTTTCCCGAAAGAATCACATTGCATGAGGATGGCTCAAATGATCAGTTTATTTATGGAGGGCTTCATGAGATGTAGGTCGATCCTTATACAGGTGTTGTATGATGCGCTACCACTCGAAGGGGTACCAACAAGGGTTACAAGGGTGGCTAACATATGTGCTGTTAAGTACCAATTGTATTTCTTGTATGTATGACTCCCCAACCATGGGTTTATGCACGTAATGACATATATCTATAGCTTTAAGATGCTGGAATACATCTCGTCCCTGAAAAAAAAAATTAATCCACAAATTTTTGTCGAGGAATGTAATATCCCTAAGGCTGAACCCAATTGTAAATGTAAATGAAAATGTACTTACGCTGGTGAGTTGTCTGACATCATTTTTGTAAGCACCTTTTATGGCATAGTGCGCACATGTAATGCACAGTAAAATGAGGAAGTTTTCACATTCCAGGATACCGTGCGCAACAACACAAGTGCGCGCGATTTCGAGGCCAGATAATCTTTTGTGTATATGATGCATTTTATAGGCTGGTGAGCTAGTTATTATAAGCTAGGGTGCTTATGTTTTGATTAGGCCGGAGAGCCTATATGTTAAAGGCCAGTGTGCCTATTTTTGTATATGTCTCATAATTAATATAAAATACATCGTTGCGCATAGACCGACCATGATAAAAGAGATGGGGGACTAAACTCCACTAGTTAGGGAAAGGGGAGGGTTAAAAGTTAAGGAAAAGAGATAAGCTAGGGAGATTAAGTCAAAAAGGAATATTATATTAATATTTATTAAATCATAAAGTATGGATAATCATTTTACCCTAAGTTCTAAAGTTGGGGACAAGTGGGCCAAAGTAGCTCCCAACATGACAAGTGTCAAGTTGGGGACATGCATACATATTGTTGGGACTTAGTTCATTTTCCTATCATATTTTCCATCATTCATCCATCATTCTGACCATCATTCAATCATCCAGTCAATCATCCATGAGCATGCACACACCGATTCATATATCCTTTGTATCTTCATGACAGTACCAAAACCTGTATCGATAGCCATTTTGTGTTTGCATATCTGGTTAGCTTGGGAGATGGATTGAAGAAGCGGGTTGTCAGGGCCATGGGATATTCAAGAGGTGGGTTGTCAGGCCTGTGAGAAATTATATGGGTGAGAGAATTGTTGGGAATTGATTTCCCGAAGGTGCTAAACTGCAGCTATAGTGCTCTGAGACTTCCTATCACACCTATTGCTAAAGCCCGAAAAGGAAGTGGGGAAGCCGAAGGACTATTGAGTAGAGAAGGGGCACACTTCCTGGGTGGGACAAACATGTGGGGAATGAGGTACTATAGGTTGTTAGTTTGAGTTGGCACCTGAGATAGAGTATTTCTTGTTGTCTATGAGCCTTTAGCCTCATTAGGAATCCCTTTACCCGGGTGGAATTTAGTCCCAGCTCGAGGGTGACTCACTGTTGAAAGTGATAAACAATGTGGTCTAAGGCTGGGAGGTTCGTGGAAGGTTTGCACGTAGTTCGTGACATTCTTACCAAGATAAGTGCAAATTGTGTGATAAATTTACATACTGCATTGTTATTTATGTGCTTATTTTTATGGGTTATCATATGTGCAGTTATAACTGTGTTTATTTTTATGGGTATTTCCTGTATGTGTTGCATGTATATGTTTACTATTATTTCAGTGTGAATCTGTGTATTTACAGATTTTTTTGTATGTCTACGTTTTATATATAATTCTTTCGCACGAGTTCTATGTGTGTATATTTTAATTGCATATAGTTCGAAAAAATTATGTGGAATAGCTCAATTGGATGCTGGGTATGTTACAGTATGTTCCACAGAGAGAATAGTAAGAGTTCTCTGGCGTAGTGTGGCTCGACATGGATGGTCGGTGACGTGACAACATGGTATCAGAGCTTCAGTTTTCAACACTGAGCCTGGATGGGCCGAACAAGTTGAGTTGAAGAAAAATATCACAAAGGATTTATTTCAAAGTGGCCAAAATTCAGTTTGTAGAGAATCCATGGTAAAAGTAACAACAACTGGGCAGAATTGGGGAAAATCCCCAATTTCTGTTGTTAAATTCATGAGAAAATGGAGAAATTCAGCCAAGTGATGAGATATTCTTGATTTAATATCTGTTCTAACAAATTCAGATCTAGAATGGGTCGAATTTGAAGTTATAGTTAAGCCATGACAAATGGAGCAAGTTTAGTGGTTAAAATTCTCAATTCGTGAATTCATTTTGGGTAAATTCGTTCCAAAAATGTCAACCCACAATGATTTATTGTTGCAGAGGTTGATTTGGTGTTATCGAGGTGAAATTGAAAAAATTTCATGGTTGCAGAATGTCTATGGTAAATTGGGGAAAAAGTTAAGAAAAAGCCCCAATTTCTACAGTGGAATTCACGAGGAATTGATGCACATAAAAATGAATGTGCACAGGTGGGCGCACTAAAATGCATGATGCGCAGTAAAAGCTGGTGATAGGTAAAACTCGGCACTGCGCGACAAGAAATTGGCGTGCTGGTGTGCGCGCTAAATTTTGGTGCCGCGTGGAAAAATGTTAGTGTGTAGGTGTGCATGCTAAATATCAGTGCCACATGGAAAAATGTTGGTGTACAAGACTGCACGATAAATTTAGCATTGCGCGGTGTGCACACACATAATAATGATGTTCTTGGTGTGTGCAGTGTTGGCAGAATGCAGAGGAGTTTTGTTGGTGCGCACATAATGTGGGTAAATGTTGTCGTGCAACATTTTGGTTAGTGGTGCACGCAGAGTTTTGGTGTGTGGTGGAGACATACTAAACTCTGGCATGCGCAGTTATTGGCATGACAGGGAAGTGATATGCAGTGGTTTTAAAGTGCACGAAGCACGATTTACCTTGCTTTTTTGTTTTGCATGGTGAATATAAATGTATAGATTGAAATTTGTGTGCACAAAGTTGTTTGAAGGGTGAACAACAATAGAAAACCAATGATTTTCTGCGACGTTTTATATCATTTGAACGTCATCTTTTTGCAGCACGTTTTTGAGGCCCCAATAACTTCAAAGAGCCATAACTTTGTTCTCCGGAATCAAATTAAGGTGCAAGAGAAGTCAATGAAATCTATTGAGCCATAGAATAGATTCCCATAGTTCAATTAAATTTCTGGGCATGTTAAAAGTGTTGATATGGAAAATAAAGTACCTGTAGCATACCAGTTACAATATGATATTTTGGTCTGGAATTTCAGCAGGCTGTAACTAGCATTCCAGAACCCAGAAAAAGATGAAACTTGGACAAAGTGTCCATAAGATGTATATGAAGAAATTCAATTGAGTGCCTATGAAAAATCCAATGGAGTAGGTGCGAAAATTCATAATTACAACGCAAAAATGTGCCTAGTTGAAGTGTGAACAGAAAAATTAATGGGCAAATTTCAAATAGCCATAACTTTCTGCTCAAGACTCAGAATTGAGTGTGGGAGTAGGTGTTGGAAAGGTTTTGGAAATTGGAATATAATTATCCACCCAAAAAATTGATTTGGGTATTCTATGTTTCAGGAAAACAAAAGAAAGAATTCTGATATGTATTATTGAACCATAATGGTTCATATTTTTATGAAATTATTGAAACAATTAGCCTGAAAAAGTTTTGTTCGCTACACATTTTGCAGAGCTAAGAAAAACTATATCAGATCAGGGTAAGCATAGAATCTATAGTAATGGAAGAGTCACAAGGGACTTACATTCAGGAGGATGAGATTAGAGGAATGGATGTCCATTTGGGAATTGAAGGAACAAACTCCATTGGAGATGGAGAAGGAAGAGATAAAAACATGAACATGGTAGAGACCATTAAAAATTTGTAGAAGGATGTCCAAAGCCATAAAGATGATAATAAAAGGATTATGAGAGCCAAGGAGTAGCAGGATGACTTCAACATGAAGTTATTATAGAGCTTTATTAGAATAGAAAAGAAATTGGACAAGGAGAGTGGCTCAAGAAAATCTGGAAGTCATAGGCCTTCTGATGAGAAAAGAAAAACAAGAAGTGTTAGCAAACATCACCATCACTCACCAAGGCATTCCAATAAGAGAGAAGGAAGCATCTCAAGCCCATCCCCTGTCAGAAAGCATAAGAGGTCTGGGGTGGATGAGCTATGAGGAGAAATGAACAAAATCAAACCTCCTACATTTGATGGTGAGAACAAGAAGGATGAAGATGCANAGGCATCCATGTGGTGGGATCAAGTTGTGGAGGTGCAACACATTAAAGAGAAAAATGTTACTTGGAGAGAATTCAAGAAGTATTTTGAGAAGAAATACTTGACTAAGAGATATTATGACAAGAAAATGAAAGAGTTCTTTGAACTCAAGATTGGGAGTATGACAATAGATGAATATGAGAGAAGGTTTTTATAACTCCTTAAGTATGTCTCTTTCATAAAGGATGAGACAGTTAAGATTCAAAGGTATTTGAGTGGATTGCCATCATTCATCAGTGAAAAAATATAGTATGATGATCCCAAGACATTGGAGGAGACCATAAGGCGAGCTAAATGCCTTATGATCAATAAAAATCAAGGCCAACTTTCCAAAAATCTTAGGAAGACAAAAAGAAATTCAAGGTGGATCAGAGGAAGAAGGGATCTAAGCCATCATTCTTCAGAAATAATCCACATGGACAAAAAACTCCTATAGAACCTAGAATTATTGAGGCAGGAGGTCAAAGGCCAAGGAAACCACCTATGCAATGTTGGGGTTGTAAAGGGGATCATATGTTCAGAGATTTTCCTCACAAAGGTGAAAAAGGGAGAACTGTTCACAATGTACAACAAGCTGAAACAGTGGAGGACATGGGTAGAAATGTGCCAAGGATCTATGCAGTCCTTGACAACAAGAAAGAATAATATTAGTCACATATGATTGAAGTGGAAGGCATGATCAACAACCAAAACATTGCTATTTTAATTGATTCAGGAGATAGTCATAGTTATATATATCCTACGATGGTGGAAAGTTTTCATTTTCCAAGAAGAAAGAATGGAAAATCTTGGTTGGTGCAGCTGGCTACCAAATCCAAAATAAAAGTTAATGAGATGGTTAATTCATGTCTTATGGACATGAATGGACTGAACACCTGGGCAGATTTGAGCATTTTTCCTTTAGGTTCTTATGACTGTCTAATTGAGATGGATTGGTTGGACCAACATCATTCTATCATAAACTTTCATAACAAGACATTTACTTTCTTGGATGAGGAAGGGAGTCTAAGGAAAGTGCAGGGAATTCCCAAGGCAGTAACCATCAGAGAAATTTCAACATTGCAACTAAAGAAATGTTACAAGAAAGGGTGTCAATTATTTGTAGTTCACATGGATGAGACACTTAAAGATAAGGTTCCAAATTTGGAAGATCATGTAGTCTTGGAAGAATTTGAAGATTTGTTCAGGGAGGTACTAGGACTACCCCCAAAGAGAGATATTGATTTCTCTATAAATTTAATGCCTGGAGAAGCTCTA
>JASDQU010104135.1:141676-153741 GCA_032191745.1 Picea mariana | reverse complement strand
AGTGGCTTTGGTGTTTTTCTGCTTGAGATTCGTGGTTAACACAACATTGTGCCAGTAAAGTCTGAAATTGATTTCCCTGAGTTCCTTAAGAAATTCCCTTTTCTCCTTCTTCTTCTTCTTAAGACTTTGAATCCTTTCTTGCTGGCGAGCATTCCAGTGTTCTATCTGCATCTTTTCCTTCTTTAATTGTTTTATGGTTTTCTGAAATTCCTTAATCTTTTCCTTATCAGTTCTTATCTCAGCCCTGAATCCTGAACAATCTTCAGAAGGTGCAGTTTCATTTAGATTTAAGGTAACACTAGGTTACTTGGCTTTAACCTGGTATTTTGATATTAATTTTGAGCTATGTTCTTCTTCAGAACTTGATGAATCTAAAGCTCCAGGTACATCTGGTAAGTAATCTAAGTCTTTCAAGTAATCATGTTTTTCTTCAGGGAATTCACTTATTCCTTTAGCCATCTCTTTAGCCTTTACTAATCTATTTGAAGCTCTCATTACAGGGCCTATAGGTGGTGTAAGTATTCCCTTTCCTTTGCTGACAGATTTCTTGGGAAATGGGGTCTTTTTTGCTCTTTTCCTGGTGCTTGTTTCAACATCCTCAGAATCATCTTCTATGATTATGGTGTTTTTTTCTTTGATTTCCGGATTGAACATTGCCTTCGACTTTAGCCTATACTTATTAGTAGCCCTGGTCGAATTTCTCTGAGGTTTCTATGATACACACACACGTTTATCTTTTTTTCCTTTGATTACAACGCTCCTTTTGTTGGTCGATGGCATTTCAGACTTGATTGTAGTTTGAGCAACGAGATCATTATCTGAATCTGTCTCTCCTTTAACATCTTCCTCAGGAAGCATTTGAATTTCGGGCTCCCATCTAGGTCTCTTACTTCTGCTCTTCTTAGTTACCTTGATATCAAAAGATTCATCTTTCACAAGGTTTTCATCAGAAATATCTCGACTCTGTTTATTAGTTTTCCTTCCTCTGCCCTTTTTCTGCTTATTAGATTGAGTAGTAGGTTTTAAGGATTGTGTGAGCTAGTTCCAGGGCTTCTATAATTCGTTCAGAGTAGACATGACTAGGGTTTTAATCAGGACTTGATGGAAAAAACTGCCTTTAACATTTGTGGAAATTGACTACACTTTCTTGGACATTTTTGTCAAAATTTTAAGCAGAAAATAAGGAAGATTTAGAGGGTAATCGTCGTTTAGATGCATCAGTATTCTGATATGGTAGATGTAGGCCAATGAAAACCTCCCTTCGCAGGTGATGTATCTGTGAATCACCACTAGAGCAGTGTGCCATTCGGGTCGAACCCAACTGCGAGGTATTCCCCTTCTCTAATCTGGATTCTGCTTATCTGGAAGGAGGAATTGATTTACAAATTCAGTAGCCACGTGATCCTTCTTCCACCATCTTTCCCCTCCAGCCACGAGCCTGCAATCCTTTTCTATGGTCTTCTCTGTCACCAGCATCAACATATTACCGATTTTAACCTCGTGACCATCGAAGTTTAGAGCAAATTCCATTGAAATCTGCTCGTCATAACCTTGAAATGTGGTGAGGAACTCAAACCACCTGGCATCTCTGGATCTTTGGGCCATCTGAAGATAGGCTTCAAGAAGTTCAGAACCTTCTAGTTCTATTCTGGTGACTTGTCCACTCCTCTTTGGCGCCATTAAACTCAATTTTGCAACCGTCATCCTCGGCTTCCAAATTCACTATCTGCAATTGTTAGTATATTCTGTTTCTTTGAATGGATACCTGTATTTCTCCCTGCAAGTCTGAATTAAGCCAACTTAAATTGGTAACGTATAACGATCATCAAACAACAGATGATTTTGAAATGAACCCTACGCGCGTGCATAGCAATTATGTTCTGAAACTGTTGGATTTGGAAATGATTTCCAAGCTTTCGTGGGAGCACACGAACTCTCATTTCATGAATCGATTATCATAACTAAATCAGGATGGCAGGCGCAAGTTATGGCATGTTTATTTGGTGCTACGGGAATAGGCTTATTCCCGTAGCGTGTTTGACAACTTGAATTTTTAAAATTCCAACGGCATAAAAGGATACACTTCAAATTTAAACAATGTTTTTTCAAAATCAAACTTAAATAAATCATCAAAGATTATAATTCAAACCATGAAATACCCAAAAGCTAAAAATAGAAAATAGTTGAAAACAAAAAATGAGGAATGGGTAAAGAGGGTTTAGGACAAGGGTTTCTCACTAAACCAAGACAAAATTAGAGACTAACACATGTCGTAATCCTCTTCCACTATGGAAGAAAGTGAATGATTCACCATTTACCAGCACAATGAAATTTTCACTTATTATGCAACTCATGATCCACTTTATTGATGCTTCGCTGAACCCTGATTGAGTCAAAATTAATCTGAGAAAGTCTCAGTCTATGCAGTCAAATTCTTTTTTAAGGTCTAGTTTTAGGATGAGTGCTCTTGAATTCTTGTTTTTTATGTTGTGCAAGCACTCTTGATCAGTGCCAATAGCATCTAGAATTTTTTGACCCTTTAAAAACCCTAGCTATTCACCTGACAATGTCATCAAGAGGATAGGTTTAATCCTATTTGTGATGATTTTTTATATTAACTTGTAGCACAGGTTGTAGAGTGTTATCGGTTTGTAGTCTCCAAATGAAATTGGATTATTAGCTTTTGGAATAAGGGTCAAGAATATCAAATTCAGTTCCCCAGTCACCTTACCTCGGAGTTTGGAATATTCCACTAGCTCCAGGAGATCATTCCCAACTAAATCGAAGAAATGTAGGTAGAATTATACAGTCCAACCGTCAGTGCCCGAGCTTTTTTCCTTTGTGAAGGATTTTAATGCATCCAAAACCTCCTATAGTGTACAAGGACTATCCATAATAATAGAATCATCCTCTGTGACCAATCGTGGGAAGAGCCTAGCCATAGTGACATGATCTTGTATATTGTTGTGTGGCATCCCCTCAAAGTATGATTTGAAAAAGCATGTACTTGTTGTGTTAATTGCTTGTTGTCTTCTGTGTGTAGTGCCAACTTCCTTCGTTATGTCCCAAATATGTTTTTTGTCCCTGCAAGAGCTTGCAAAATGGTGGAAATATTTATTATTGAGATCTCTTCACTTTATCCAGTTTTCTCTCCTCCACTGCCTCCAAAGAGCTTCTACGAGCAACAACTGGTGCCTCTCATATTTTAGTTGTTTCAATTGTTGGTACCTACCCCCAAATTCCCCATATTGTGTGTCTTCTTGTTGGAGTTCTAGTAGTTTAAACTCCAATGCTTTTAGTCTATGTAGTGTGTGTTTATGTGTAAAGTAGCCCATCTTTTGATACAAGCTTCTATATGATTCAATTTCCATACAAAGCGATGTTGTATTCCTGGATCTGTCAGATATATGGGGTCATTCCAAACTATATTAAAAATAGTATTAAAATCTTCCTCATGCAGCTAGCTTGAATTCAATTTGAAAGAGTAGGAAATATGATTAGCAGGTGAGCCAAATTGCAGTAGAATCGAGGCATGGTCTAATAAGTAAGGAAAATCTACCCAGGATCTGACCCTGCCATCTCATGTTACAAGCTTTTCAAAAATAATAAATCAGTCTAGATGCTTTAAAATGGACTACGGTCCCGCTTGTCCATTGCGCCAAGTAGGTGCCAAAACATATGGTGGGAAATATACCAGATCGTGCGCTAGAAATAAGGAGTTAAAATATCCAGCCAAAGGGTCCTGAGTGGTTGAGGCTCCCCAAAATTCGCCCGCATTTGTAGTAAGATTCATGTCACCAGTGATGGAGTCTGAGTCTTCTCGTTCACCAACATCCATGAAATCTATGTATGTAGGTTATGTGTTCACTTCAGGAGAGTCCGACCTGGTGGATAGTTCGATCATAGTGTCCTCTAATTGTTCCTTGTCCAAGATGCTAGTACATAATTTTCTAATATGGCCCGTTTGTTTATAGATTGTACATATGAAGGGTATGCCTAGGTAATCAGTATTATGGCGAGTTTGATGGCCTATCCAATCAATATCAATGGATTCTAACATTCCTTCATGTATGTCGATCTCTACCATTACCCTCGCTACTTTCTTTTCTGGGCCTATGAGGGACTTCGGCTCCACACTAATGAAATGACCAAGTGTACTTCCAATGGCCTCGGGAGATTTTCTATCCAAAGGTTTAAAGGAAGAACAGGTAGAAGGAACCATAAATGGCGCATACAGAAGTACTCATGTGATGGTTCAAAGCTTATCCGCCACCATTTTAACATAAGGTTGCCGCCGTCTATGGTCCGGAGATGCTCAAGTATGATAGTGGAGTCCTCTGGTGTTTTAAACTAGAAACAGAGCCAGCCTCTCATTAGGTAGTTGATCTCTGGTACATATCCTAGCAAAGGCTGCCAAGTTGATTGCACCCACTCTGGTAGGTCAGTTCGACAAAGATGTCTATAGGATAATCTACCCACTAGAGAATAGAGACTCAATGATAATGAGTCTTCTAAACTGATGTCTGCTCCAAGAACCATTTTCCTTTTTTTCTTCTTCGTACACCACGGTCTTATGGCTATTTTTTACCCCTGATAGTGTGTGCACCAGTCGAGCGTTTGAATCCTGGAGTAACTACAGGTCTCACTAGTGCTGAGGTAGATTTCTCTCCTCGCAGGGTAGTAGTAGCAGGTGGGTCGGCTGAGGATAAACGAGGGAGTGGTTTAGAGTATGAAATCTTGTGGGTGGAAGTTGAAGGAGTCTGTGAATGACTCCAGGTAGGAAGATGGTGAGACAGGTCCTCTGCAGAGGGAGAGTAATGTTTGCATTCAACTTGGAGTAAATTTGAGGTTTGGACAGGAAAGGTGGTGGAGACTAGTGAAGAAGTCGGAAAGGTGGAGGAGGAGTTAGGTGGACATGAGGACCCAGGTAGAGATAATTAAATCTTCGCACGCCTGGAAAGCTCATCAATTGAGTTGAAGAGACCCGCACTATTCCATAGGGGCTCGTCAAAAAAACCCATGAGTGCACTGACCTCACCCTCCATCAGTGCATGTCTCGTGGAGAAAGGAGGATCTGCCACTAGTGTTCCACTTAGTTGTGTTTCATAGTGAGCCAGTATAACGGTTTTAATGTAGATGTGGTATGCAACATACCCCCAACCACCAATAGGTTGGGGAATTCCACTACTCAGACACTCAACTTAGTTCTGACATCATATTGTAATACCCCAATATTCAATTGAGCTATGCCACGTAACTTTTTCTTTTTTATATATGTATATACACACAGAGGCATACATACATACTGAACTGCATGCAAATGAACATAAACACACAATGCTCTAGTTGAAGCTTCTCATATAAAGCATAAACAAACAATTGCATTTTGTAAATATGCGATTTCAAACTAAATTAAGAGTAAACACAGACATGCAGCATATACAGGGGTCTACCCTTAAAGATATGGATAGTTATGCTCACACAAGTAATAAAACCCATAAAATAACACATAAATGATAATGCAACATGTAAATTCATCACATAACTGGTAATTATCTTAGTGAGAATGTCACCAACTGTGTGCAGACAGTCCACGAACCTCCCAGCCTTAGACTACACTATTCATCACTCTCAACAGCAAGTCACCCCTGAGCTAGGACTAGACTCCACCTGGGAAAGGGATTCCTAATCAGGCTATAGGTTCAAGGTCAACCAGAAAGACTCCCTCTCAGGTGTTCACTCAATCACATCCTACAACCACTCCTTCACCACATGCCTATCCTACCCAAGGAAGTGTGCCCCTTCTCTTCTCAACAGTTCCTCGACTACCCCACTTCCCTTCCAGGACTTCAAAAACAGGTCGGACCGGAAGTCTCAGAGCGTTGTAGCCATAGTTTAGCACCTTTAGGAAATCGATCCCCAATAATTCTCTCACTCAAAGAATTGCTCACGGGCTTCACAACCTGCCTCTTCAATCCTGCTCCCAAGCTGACAAGAACACCAACATGAATGGTTATCAATCTGGTCTGGTTACGGTGGTAGGAAGATATGAGGTAGCTCAATGACTATGTGAATGCTTCTGGAATAATGCTCTGAGATGGAAGGAATGATGGTCCGAAAATGATGGGCGAACAATGGCTAACCCCTCGGATGAACTAAGTCTCGACAATATGTATGCATGCCCCGAACTTTACACTTGTCATGTTGGAAGCTACTTTGTTACACTTATTCCCAACTTTAGAAATTAGGATAAAATAACTATCCATACTTTATGTTCTAAGAAATATTAATATAATATTCCTTTTTGGCTTAATCTCTCTGGCTTAGCCCTTTCCTTAAATTTTGGCCCTTCCTTTCCCTAACTGGTGGAATCTAGTCCCCTTTCTCTTTTATCGTGGTTGGTCTACGCACAACGATGTATATTTTTTTATATTAATCATGAAACATATACAAAATAGGCACTCTGGCCTTTAACATCTAGGCACTCTGGCCTAGTTCCAAAACATAAGCATTCCAGCTTATAATACTGGGTCACTAGCCTATAACGCATATCATATACACAAAGGTTCGTTGACCTTAATATTGCATGCACTTTAGTTACTGCGCGCGGTATCCGCTGACCTCAGAGTTGCGCGCACTTTAGTTACTGTGCGCGGTATCCAGAAATGTGCACACTACATCACTTTACTACACAGTATATGTGCGCACCATGTCATGAAAGGTGTATTACAAAAATGATTTCTAAACAACTCACTAGCTTAAATATACTTGTATTACATTTACATTTGGGTTTAGCCGAGGGATGTTACAATTCCCCCCCTTATTTATGCACTGTCCTCGGTGCATCATGTATCGATATACAACAAATTTTTCAAAATTTTTCAAAAAGATGCGGGTATTTTGCCCACATTGCATCCTTATGCTCCCAAGTAGTATCTTTAGGTCCGTACTAGGTCCATTGGACCTTTACAAGCTCTATGGTTTGATTCTGGAGTTGTTTGATCTTTCGATCGAAAATGCGCACCAGATGCACTTGGAAGGTGCCTTTTTGTTCCACCTGAATAACATTCCAATCAATAACATGATTAGAATTAGGTATGTATTTCTTTAGCAATGATACATGGAATACATTATGAAAAGACATAGATGCAGTCAATACAATCATATAAGCAACTGGACCAATCCTCTCTAGGATTTCAAATGGTCCACAAAATCTGGCTGTCAACTTGGCGTAGCTTCCTAGCTTCAGGGAACTCCTATTAGCTTTCACTTTCAGGAAAACATGATCACCCACTTTGAATTCTCTATGGATTCTATTTTTATCATCATAACTTTTTCGTCTGTCTTGGGTAGCTTTCAAATTCTGTTTAATTTTCAACATTTGGTCCTCCATCTACTTGAGCAACTCTGGCCCGACTATTGTTCTATCAGCTTGATTATCCCATCTTACTAGAGTATTGCACCCTCTGCCATAAAGTGCTTCAAATAGGCTCATCTTCAATGATGTTTGATACCCATTGTTGTATGTGAATTATACTAGGTGTAGGTAGTATTCCCATTTTGATGGTTTATCCATCACATACATTCTCAACATATCTTCTATCACTCTATTCACCCTCTCTATCTGTCCATCAGTCTCAGGATGGTAAGCTGTACTAAAGTTCAGATTCATTCCGAATCCTTTGAACAATCTTTTCCATAAATTCGAGGTGAATTTCGGATCTCTGTCAGATACAATCGTTTTAGGAATTTCGTGCAATCGTGCCACTCCCTTCATGAAAATATCAACAACATCTGCTGCTTTGTGAGTAGTTTTTAGTGGAATAAAATGAGCATCTTTTGTAAGCTTGTCCACCACTACCATAATTGAATCATGCAGCTTGCCTGTTTTGGGAAATCTCATAATAAAATCCATTGTCACCACTTCCCACTTACATTCAAGAATGGGCAAAGGTTGTAGCAATCCTGTTGGGTGCCTATGATATGTTTTAGCTTTCTGGCATCCCATACACCTAGCGATGTATTATGAAATTTCTCTCTTCATACCTGGCCAAAAGTATTGGCTCTTGACCGCTGCTACGGTTTTCTGATATCTAGGGTGCCCTGCATAAGGAACATTATGCATCTCGTGAAAGATTATACGTTTCAAGTCCTGGACATTTGGTACAAAAATTTTGTTCTTGTGCAGCAGTATTCCATCTGCTCCCAACTTAAAAATATCCATCTTCTGTGGTGTCTTACCTTGTTGTAGTTTTGCTATCAGTTCTTTGTATTGCAAGTCTGTATTTGTAGCCTCCAAAATTTTTCTTTTAACATCAGTCCGATACATGTTGATGGTTGTAGCATGAATCTCATTCACCCTCCTGCTGAGTGCATCTGCCGCTTTATTTTCCTTCCCCTTGATATTCTTTATATCAAAGTCATATTCGCTTAGAAATTCTAACCATTTGCTTTGTCTAGCATTTAGATTTGGCTGATCAAATAAATATTTCAAACCATTGTGGTTTGTTCTTAGCTCAAACCTTTTTCCCATGAGGTAGTGTCTTCATTTTCTTAAGGCATGCACTATGGTTGCCAACTCCAAATCATGAGTGTCATAGTTTCTTTCATTCTCCTTCAACTTCCTTGATTCATAACATATCACAAATCCATTTTGACTGAGGACTCCACCAAGTCCTTCATTACATGTATGAGTGCATACAATGAAACCTTCATTTGGGTTTTCAATCCTTAGTATTGGAGCAGTTGTCAATAATTGTTTCAAATGTTGGAAACTCCTTTCACAGTCCGGCTTCCATTGAAGCTTCATACCTTTTCTTTGCAAGGAAGTGATTGGGTGTGCTATCTTTGAGAATTTTCCAATGAATCTCCTGTAGTAGCCTGCAAGGCCCATGAATGATCTGACCTCTGTCACATTCTTTGGTGCTGACCATTCTCTAATGGCTTCAATCTTCTCAAGGTCTACTACTATCCCATCTTTTGAGATGATATGCCCCAAATAATGAATTTGCTTTTGATAAAATGAACACTTGCTCAATTTGGCATACAATTGATGCTCCCTTAATACTTCAACACCATCCTCAAATGATGTTCATGCTCTTCTTCTATCTTAGAGTATATAAGAATGTCATCCAAAAAGACAATGACAAATTTGTCTAAATATTCTCAGAAAATACTATTCATTAAGCACATGAAAATAGTTGTTACATTTGACAACCCAAATGGCACCACTGTGAACTCATAATGACCATAAATTGTCCTGAAGGCGGTCTTGTTGATATCTTCATCCTTAATCCTTACCTGATGGTATTCTGATCTGAGATCTATCTTTGAGAAGATCTTTGCATCCTTCAATTGATCAAAAATATCATTGATCCTTGGTAGAGGATACTTGTTCTTTACAGTCACTTTATTCAACTGTCTGAAATCAATGCACAATCTTAACGTTCCATATTTCTTTTTCACAAACAAGAATGGGGCACCCCAAGGTGCTACACTTGGGCGTATATACCTCTTTTTCAGAAGTTCTTCAAGCTGCATTTGCAACTCTTTCAATTATGGTGTACTCATTATGTAAGGAGTCTTTGACATGGGAGATGCTCCTGGTGTCAGATTTATAGAAAAATCAAGGTCTCTCCTTGGGGGTAGTCCTGGTACTTCCTTGAATACATCTTCAAACTCTTTCAGGACTGCATAATCCTCCAAATTTGGCACCTTGTCTTAGGTGTCTCCTCCATATGAACTACAAATATTTGGCATTCTCTTCTATAACATTTCTTCAGCTGCAATGCTGAAAGTTCTCTTACAGTTACTGCCCTGAGAATTCCCTGCACTTTCCTTTGGTTGCCTTCTTCATCCAAGCAAGTGAATGCTTTGTTATGACAATCCAATAGAGCATGATGTGGATCCAACCAATCCATCCCAATTAGAAAATCATAGGAACCTAAAGGTAAGATATTCAAATATGCCTTGGTGTTTAGTCTATTCATGTCCATGAGACATGACTTAACCATCTCATTAACCTTTCTTTTGGCTCCTGTAGCCAACTATACCAACCAATATTTTCCATGCTTGCTTCTTGGAAATTGCAAACTTTCTACCATCTTAGGGTCTATATAACTATGACTAGCTCTTGAATCAATTAAAATATCAATGGTTTGGTTGTTAATCATACCTTCCACTTCAAGCATGTGTGATTGATATTTTGCTTTCTTGTTATCCAAGGCTGCATAGATCCTTGGCATATTTCTACCCATGTCCTCCACTATTTCATCTTGCTGTACATTATAAACAGTCCTTCCTTTTTCACCTCTGTAAGGAAAATCTCTGAATCTATGATCTCCTTTACAACCCCAACATTGAATAGGTGGCTACCTTGGCCTTTGGCCTTCTGCCTCTATCATTTTGGGCTCTTTAGAATTTGGTGGTCCCTGTGGACTATTTCTGAAGAATGATGGTTTAAATCCTTTCTTCGTATGATCCACCTTGAACTTCTTTTTTTCTTCCCAAGCTTTTTGAAAAGTTTTCCTTGCTTTCTGCTGATCATATAGACATTAAGCTCGCCTTATGGTCTCTTCCAATGTCTTGGGATCATCATATTGTATTTTGACACTGATGAATGTTGGCAATCCACTCAAATACCTTTGAATTTTAACTATCTCATCCTTGATGAAGGAGACGTACTTCATCAGTTTTAGGAATCTTCTTTCATATTCATCTATGGTCATTCTTCCAAGTTTGAGTTCAAAGAATTATTTCATTTTCTTGTCATAATATCTCTTAGTCAAGTATTTCTTCTTAAATTCCCTCCAAGTAACGCTCTTCTCTTTAAGGTGTTGTAACTGCACAAGTTGATCCCACCACATGGATGCCTTTCCTTTGAGTTAATAGATGGAAATTCTACCCTCTGCATGAGAAGAATAATTGTGTAATTGAAAATACTTTCTCATGCCCAACAACCATGTTTCTGCGTCTTCATCCTTCTTGTGCTCACCATCAAATGTAGGAGGTTTGATTTTGTTCATTTCTCCTCATAGTTCATCCACCCTAGACCTCTTATGTTGTCTGTCAGGGAATGGACTTGTGCTGCTACCTTCTCTTTTATTGGAATGCTTCAAGGAGTGATGGTAGTGTTTGCTAACATTTCCTAATTTCTTTTTCTCATTCGAAGGTTTATGACTTCCAGATTTTCTTGAGTCACTTTCTTTTTCCAATTTCTTTTCTATTATGTTCAGTCTTTGCAATAACTTCATGCTGAAGTCATCCTATTGCTCTTTGGATCTCATAAGCCTTTCATTATCATCTGTATGGCTTTGGACATCCTTTTGCAAATTTTTAATGGTCTCTACCATATTCAGGTTTTCATTCCTTTCCTCCCCATGTCCATTGGAGTTTGTTCCTTCAATGTCCAAATGGACATTCATCCCTCTGCTCTCATCCTATTGACTATAATTTCCCCGTGTCTCTTCCATTTCTATGGATTCGGTACTTGATCTGATCTGATCTAATTGTTGTTAATTATGCAAAATGTGTAGCCATTAAAACTTATTAGGTTAACTAAATCAACAATCCACGAGAATATGAACTATTTCAGCTCAATAAATATATCAGAACTATCCTTTCTGATTTCTTAGTGTTGCCACCATGAAAATTCTTAGACAAGACCCAAGTTTTGAGAACTTAGCAAGAACTACATCATCGCACAGAGATACATCGGCGAAAGGTGGTTTGCCGAAACCAATTTTGCATAAGTTTCGATGTCACGTGCTTCAATATGTCAAATCCACCATTCATGGGACGGGTGACGGTTAGTCAGATCACCCCATCTCATTCGCTCGTACATCATAGCTCTTTGAAGTAAGGTGAACGACGCCATGTAACGAACTCAAAAAGTTTAATCATTTGAAATGGATTAGCCGAGCATGGCAACCCATTGCACTTGTGCGCAAGTCTTTCAGGGATTCATGATTGAGGCTCTATAATTACCAATTATCGGGTATGGAAGCATCATCTTATCCATCAGCGAGTAGTCTCCAAACTGGTTCGAACTTCTCATCTCTGCAAAA
>JASDQU010104135.1:115514-133373 GCA_032191745.1 Picea mariana | reverse complement strand
TACCATCAAATTCCGAGCTTTATATTCCAAACCCAACCGGTCTCTGAAGCAACCCTCAGATCAATTGCCAAAGTCCATCTTCAAAGAATCTTCCATTTCAAAAGCTTCTTATGCTTCCTATGTTTTGATCTTATCCGAAATTTGCCAACCTGATAAATGTTAAATTCTGCTGATAGACTTGCTGCTCCAAGCATAGGCGAAAATGTTCGATTCCACCGATATACTTGCTGTTCCAAACATAAGAGAAGCGCAGCTGCATTGAAGGCACTAAAGCTAATTACATGAGGTCAAAAATAAAAAGGAAATAATTTACCGAACTAGTTTAGTGGATCAATGTTGGTCATCATAAGTTAACCGACAATCAATGACGAATACATCATTGTCGTATCACGCCAAAGAATTTGATTAAAAACTGCATCCAGTGGTTTGTGGTTGACAATTTTTGTTTGTGCTGAGGCCATATCGAATCCATTTTATGCACGTAATTATAAAAACATTATTATGGCATGCATTGGGATGTCATGTAGATGGATAATGGACTCAAAAGTTATGAACTCAACTTGCATCTCTAGATTCTCCATCTCTATCTCTGATTTTGTGTGTTCGATTTTTTGCGAATTTGAGGTGGAGCGTTGCCTTTTTCTAATAGAAGAACCCTATTACGTGAGAGGCATCGCCCACTACTTTCTACACAATCTTGCAGCTTTCGAGAATAATTTATAAACATTTTGTTTGGGAAGCTGCATGCAATTTTACTGTCTAGTTCCACTACTACATTGATGGTTATGAGCTTACTTAAATATTTTACTTTTCCTTCAAAATTGGCGAAATTATTATATATCTGTTAAAAAGTGCAATGAAGACAGTGATTATTGGTGGTTATTTGGAAATGTATGTTAGAATATGTAATTCTTAATTTTCTTAACTTAATTTTGTGTGAGAACATTATGTTTGTAATATAGAGAACAATCTCTACCATAGTGGTTTGATCTTATTTTTAGGAAATTGTTAGATAATTGGTTGTGAGTTCTTTCCAACTAAAAGTCAGAGAATAATGTGAAGTTGAGATATTATCTCAAATGGATGATTGTATGATATCTATCTTGAGATAAACTTGTTGTATTTATATGTATTCATTACATTAATTCGATATTGTGTTTTGAGGTATTGTTTATTGTGTAATACTGTTTTAATATGGTATCAAAGCATTGTCATGGAACATGGAGGCAAACTGTACTTGAACGATCGCGAGAGGGATCTTTCTTAGAGGGATTCTAGAAGTAGTATTGTGTTGGAACAAGATTCTGAACAATTTTGGAAGGGCTGACACTTTTCTTCATATATAACTCCGCCATAGGATTCTCTTGTGCCCCTAGTTTGTTATATCTTTTTTTCAGGTTGAGAGGGATTCTCGATCCATTTCTCTCATTTGAGGTATATAGTGGATTTGAATCTTGGTCGTAATTAATGGTTAGAGTCTATAATGTCGTGAAAAATGCATTGATATGTCTGGTTGACAGAATTGGATGTTTAATGTTGTGACATCTAGTTTGGCCAATTGTTGTCATGAGTTTGTGTCTATGTTTGAACTGACCATTCCAATATTAGAAAAATTTGATTAGAACATGTTTGCAAGAATGATTGAGTACCAGGGAAATTATTATGAAGACTACGAGATGAGATGTAAACGACATTATATTTTTGGCAATGTAATGGGCTTTGGGAATATGATTGTTACAAAGGAAGATGGTAACCTTTGTGTTAATGTAAATCAATTTTTAGATGCTTGTTGTACCTAAATTAATGATGCATATGTGATGCAGGGGGTGCATGATCAGTTGTACCCGAAACCCCAACGTTTTTGGTCCAAGTTGTATTTCCTCTTCATATGCATGTTAGTTCCCCAGGTTTGTTGTAAGCCTTGATATTCAGGAATATGTGTTGTGATGCAAATTCACACAT
The DNA here is from genome assembly GCA_032191745.1 of Picea mariana. Lineage (NCBI taxonomy): Eukaryota > Viridiplantae > Streptophyta > Pinopsida > Pinales > Pinaceae > Picea > Picea mariana. The sequence continues at coordinate 131,411 of JASDQU010104135.1, read as the reverse complement.
AGTTATCTCTCTCAACATAGAGAGGATTTGACATCAAGTTGTAGAATTAACCACTCAGATAGGTACGAGGGTGGTAAGTGGACTCATACCTAAGTTTGATGTTGAGTCATAGAAATTGAATCTTTGATTAACGGGGGGGTGAGATGGATTTATCTCAGAATGTGAGATGGATTTATATACAGAATTGGTGAGTACAACAATTGGTACCCATGTATCTCGGTAGATGGATTAGTTTTTATATGGACATCAACAATTAGTTATTTGAAGTAAATTGTTCATGTAGGTACAAGAGGAAGAAGGGGAAACTTCAAGGATAAATCCCATGGAATCAGTGGAAGTCTTGTGGCAACAACGAAAGTGAAGTAATGATGGAGATTAAGAAAATAATTCATTAAGGGAGAGTGTTAGAATATGTAATTCTTACTTTTATTAATCTTGTGTGAGAACATTATGTTTGTAACATAGAAAACAATCTCTACTAGAGCGGATTGATCCTACAATTTAGGAGATTGTTAGATAATTGGTTATGAGAGATATTCTCTCCAACTAAGAGTCAGAGAATAGAGTGAGGTTGAGATATTGCCTCAAATGGGTGATTATGTGATATCTATCTTGAGATAAACTTGTTGTATTTATATGTATTCAATATATTAATTAAATAGTGTGTTTTAAGGTATTGTTTGGTGTGTAATACTATGCTTTATATTTAATAATGTAAACTGATACATCACTGTTATTCAAGGAAAATCAAGTACCATATCATATCCATAATTCATGATTTTTATTAAAAGAAAATCAAGTCACCGTATCAGATTTATAAGAGTAAAATATCACTAAATCCATAATTCATTATTGTTATTCAAAGAAAATCAAGTCACGATATCATATTTCTAAGAGTAAAATATCACTAGGTATAGTCCCCTAGGTTTTTGGTTATTAATATATTTCTTTATATACGAGGAAAACAAACTCTTAACAAATTAAAATTAGTAGTAGGTGTTGAATTTGGTGACAACGAATTTCTCCAAGAATATATTTGGATCCTATTATTCTGTGTTGGTTGCAACTAAATAGACCAAGTTAGAATATGGATAGGGATGCATTTAATATTCAGTTTCTTGTGTAAATTACTATAAATTTCTGTATGCCTATAGAGGCTGAGAGATGGGAGGATGTGAGAGAGAGATATGAGAGAGCTTGCAAGTCTATTGTAATCTCCATGATCTGAATAATAGGACAACCGATACCTCTTCTTGGTGGACGTAGCCCAACGTTTGGGTAAATCACATGAAATCTTTGTGTTTCTTATGTGTGTGATTATTGATTATCAGATGTGAATTGTGTTTTCCACATTTGAAATTATAGAAATTGGTATCAGAGTGAAGGTGAATTGAGTAGGTGTTGCAAGTGGAAATTGGGTAGAAATTCATTGGCTCTCCCTAGGCAATGTTAGAGGCGCGTCGACGCACTCACGCTTGTGAAATTCCAATTTTTGGAAAATGTGCGCACCTGGTTAATGCATCACAGAGCACTAGAGCTCCCCCATCCATAGTGAGGGAGCATTGATCCAACACTAGCGCTCCTCCATCCATAGTGAAGGAGCGTTGATCTCCTTTAAGAAACATTCACATGTTTTTTCCTTTTGAAAAATTTAAAGGTTAAGATGCACGATTTGTTCGTGCAACAAGGTGCGGTGAAGGCGCTTTTGGGAAATGAAAAGCAACTCGCGACCATAACAGATGAATAATTGGATGAGATCGATGCGAGAGAACTCAATGCCATACACTTGTGTTTGGATGATGATGTTATGTTCAACATTGTCTCGGAGAAGACAACAACATGTTTGTGGACGAAGCTGGAAAACTTATATATGACGAAATCCTTGAAAACAACATCTTCCTAAAAAGACAATTGTACAATTTGCGCATGAAGGAAGGTATAGAAATAGTTGATCATTTAAATACTTTTAATACTCTTTTAGTCCAGTTGACTAGCATGGGAGTGAAACTTGAATCCGAAGATAAGGAAATTACATTATTTTGTTCTTTTCCCACATCATGGGATCACTTTGTTACCTCTATTAGTTCTAGCACAATAGAATGTATTGAGTTTGATGTTATTGTTGGAGAACTTTTGTCTGAGGAAAAAATGAAGAAAACTAATTCAGAAACCTCTACATTTGAGGCGATGATGGTCAAAGGCAGACCTAAAGAAAGAGGACGAGATCAGAGTGATTTCTCTCGGTCAAAGTTGAAGGGCAGAAAGAGCAATCTTAAGTGATGGTTTTGTGAAAAATTTGGACACCTGAAGAAGGACTATTGGAAGAGACAACAAGCCTCCAAAGAAGACCCTCCAAAAGAGACAAAGGAAGAAAATGCAACCGAAACAGGTTCAACAACAGGTTTTGGTATGGCCGATGAAGTTTTGTCAATTAGTATTGGTTCACGTCATGATCAACATTGGTTATTAGATTTTGGTGCTTCAAATCACATGTGTCTTCATAGACACTGGTTTGTTACTTACCAGTCTATAGATGATGGAATAGTTTACATGGGAAATGATATCTTGTGTAAAGTTGTGGGAATTGGTAGCATTTGAAATTAAGATGTTTGATGGAACTGTTAAAATACTAAATGATGTGAGACATGTACCTAATCTTAGGAAGAACCTAATTTCTTTGGGATTCTTAGACACTGGAGGATATAAGAGTATTGTTCAAGGTGGATTTATGAAGGTATACAAAGGAATCCTACTGGTTATGAAAGCGAAGAAGGTTGGTAAACTATTTTTGTTAGAAGGAAGAACCAAGTTAGATCATGCGACAACTGTATATGAGAACGACAGTGATTTTTTTCAACTGTGGAATCAACAGTTGGGCCAAATGAGCGAAAGAGAATTGAAGGTATTATTTGATCGCAAGTTGCTTCCTAGTCTAAAGTCTTTAAAGTTATATTTTTGCAAGCACTATATTTATGGAAAATAGAATAGGCAGAAATTTAAACCCGGAAGACACACCAGTGAAGGAATCCTTGAATATATCCATTCTGATGTTTGGGGACCATCCCCTACTATTTCGCATGGAGGATCGTCATATTTTGTAACTTTTATAGATGGTTTCTCTAGGAAGGTTTGGATCTATATGTTAAAAAGAAAGGCTGGTGTATTTACTATTTTCAAGCAGTTTAGAGATTTGGTAGAAAAGACAACTGGTAGGTCCATTAAATGTTTAAGAACTGATAATGGTGGTCAATTTATGTCAATGGAATTTGAGAACGCAAGGATTTTGGGACTTATAGGCATAAAAATACTGCCTATACTCCTCAACAAAATGGAGTTTTTGAACACATGAACAAGACTCTTCTAAAGAGAGCAAGGAGTATGCTTAGTAACACCAACTTGCAACAGGAACTGTGGGAAGAAGAAGTAAATACAACATGTTATCTGGTGAATCGATCACCATCAACAACAATAGAGTGCAATATTCCTGAAGAGGTATGGAAAGGTCACCCTTGTAATTATTCTAATCTTAAATCTTTTGGTCGTGAAGCCTATGCTCTAATTCTGAAACATCAACGTTCTAAACTAGATCCAAAATAAAAAAAGGCTTATCTTTGTTGGATATGGTGATGGTATTAAGGGGTATAGGTTGTGGGATCCTACTGCCCACAAGATCACCATTAACATAGATGTAATATTTGATGAATCATCTCTCATCAAATCAGATGTAGATGTTCAAATGAAACGAGAAGAAATACCTAAGTATCAACAACTTCAGTTTGAAACTAGTTCAAATACAAATGAATGTGAACATGAACAAGTTTCTAAAAATGTTCATGAAGAGTTTCGTGCAGAGGAAGGCATGGTTGATGATAACAATCAATGGAATGTGGATGAGCCACAAACTTCCCTAAGGAGGTCTACACGGGTTAGAAATCCTCCAAGAAGGTATGATGATTTTGTTTCATCAGTTTCTTTAAGTACTAATGAAGATGAACCTTCATTCTATCAGGAAGTTGTAAAGGGTTCTAACAATGATAAATGGAAAGAAGCAATAAAGGATGAAATGAAGGCATTAGAGAGGAGTGCCACATGGGACCTGGTAGAACTTCCAAGAGACAAACAAATTGTAGGTTGAAAGTGGGTCTACAAGCTGAAGAAGGGTGTTGATGATAAGGTAGAAAGGTACAAGGCAAGGTTGGTTGCAAAAGGATATTCTCAGAAAGAAGGTATTGACTTTCGTGAATTTTTTCACCAGTTGTTAAGTCTATTTCAATTCGAATTGTGTTAGCATTAGTTGCATTACTTGATTTGGAGTTGGAGCAGCTATATGTTAAAAATGTCTTCTTACATGGAGATTTGGATGAGRAAATTTACATGGAACAACTTGAAGGGTTTGTTCTGAATCACAATAAGAAAATTGTGTGTAGGCTCAAGAAATCATTGTATGGTMTTAGGTAGTCKCCCAGACAATGGTACAAGAAATTTGACTCTTTCATGGTGASCAAGAATTATACAAGGAGTGAGTATGATCATTGTGTCTACTTTAATAAATTGAATAATGGAATATTCATTATCTTAGTATTGTATGTTGATGATATGCTTTTAGCAAGAAAAATAATAACTGAGATCAACAGGTTAAAGACTCATATGGCTAGGACGTTTGATATGAAATATCTAGGAGCAACAAGGCAAATTTTGGGCATGGAGATATTCAAAGATAGGAGGAATGGTAAGCTTTGGTTTTCACAACAGAAGTATGTTGAGAAGATACTTTTGAGGTTTGGTATGAATGATGTGAAACCAATTTCAGTCTCTTTGGCTTCCCATTTTAAGATTTATTCAAGTTGATGTCCTAGTACAAAAGAACAAAAGGAATATATGTATCGAATACCATATGTTAATTGTAATATCCCCAAGGACGAGCCCTGTTGTAATCATGTTTATGAATTGCAAATCATGTTTTGTAGGATGGTGAACTGAGTATTGATAAGTTGGTAAGGCTTATGAGTTTATTAGGCTGGAGAGCCTAAGTGTTAAGGCCAGGAGCCTATTTTTGTATATGTAATTATGAAAAATGTTAATAAAAATATGAACACCACTACGTGTAGACTGACCACGATGAATGAGTTATGGGAGACTAAGATTCCATAGAGTGGGTAAGGGAATGGGGGCTGAAAGGTGGAAAGAAAGGCTAAGTGTTGGGCCTAGGGGCTAATCTAGGGGGATTACCTCTAGAAAGGGATAATAATTTATTATTATTATTTCTTTAAAACTAAGGTGATCAATTTTGAGTGTTTTCCTAAGTTCCTAGAGAATGCATGCTGATGGAGCGCATGCAGATTCATGGGTGACATGTGTCGTCCCATGCACATGCAGTTAAAAGTTGCAGAAGTCAGCCATGGAGGGGGTTTTCTTCTCATTATGTCATCCTCCACAGGGATCTGGGGCATCTGAACCATTTTTCCTATGCGTTTTCCTCTGCATACCCATGCACAGTGAAGGAAACCCTCACGGGAAAATTGTTCACTATCCATTTTTCATTCTCTGTGAATTCTATTGAGCTTTGGGATTGACTTTTGCATAACCTCACGCATCTCTGAAAATAGAAAACTGTGAAGCCAACCTGTGTTTTTTTAATGTGAAGATGAAACATCCTAGATATGGCCTGAACCATGTTGTGTATTAGTGTGGTATGTTTCCATTTTTTGATGTCCATACCCAAATTCTTTTTTTTGTTGTCACCTGTGAGTTAACCGAATTGCCATGGTTTTTTTTTTTATCCTCGCCTTGCGATAATTGAAGTGGAAGTTGGTGGAAGAGTCAGGTGGTTAGGCCCATGGTTGAAGAGGTAAGCTATCAGGCCTATGAGAAACTCTTTCCAGGTGAAGGGTCTATTGGGATGTGGTTTTCTCCCAAAGAGAGTCTAGCACCAGCTACGGAGCTCTGAGACTTCCTGATTCGGCCTGTTACTGAGGCCCAGAGAGGGAGGTGAAGCACTGATGGACTATGCTTGTGAAGGTGTATACTCCCAGGTAGTTCGTGAGTAGTGGGTGTAAGAAGGCATCCTGGGAAGAATCCTTCTGATTATTTTGTGCAGTTTCCCTGTAACCTCAGCCTAGTTTAGGATTCCCTTACCTTGGGTGGAGCTCAGTCCCAGCTCGAGGGTGACCCACTACTACGAGTGATGAGTAGCGTGGTCTAAGGCTGGGAGGTTCGTGGAAGGTCTGCACGTGGTAGGTCGAGTTACTACAACTTCAAAGATAAGTATTAATGTTGTACTTAATTTATATGTGATGTTAGTCTATGATACTTACTATATTATCATGCATTTCATTGTGATGATGCTTACTATTGATTTCATTAATTCCGTATGATGGCAGTAATTATATGTTACTATGTTAAGCCATTTAACTTCATTTAAATTCATATTACATAAGTATGAGAATGTTGCTTCCACACAGTAGCGTTTTCCCAACCAGTGGGATGACGGTCGGGGACATTACAGTATGGTATCAGAGCATGGTTTACAAAATTGAACCTAAATGGGCTGGATAAGTGGTCATTGGACCCGAAGTTCAGGTGGGAATCATGTTTAGAAGGACTGATTTTTGGACCTTTGAATGTTCCTGAGTGCCAAGGAGTCACTTGGTTGTGTTACAAATCTTAAGAGGTGTAGCGGTATTATAGAACTTGCAGCCGGTGTGGTATATGGACACAGGGAGAGAGAGAGAGCTCAATGCATGAAGAGTTGGAGCCGTTGGATCTGATCGGGAGGAAAGGAGATCCCTTATGACCATTATATCCAGAGAAGGTGTCGGAAGGATATTCGAGAAGCCATTCAAGAGTTCGGTTTTCGAGAAAAAGCGGGGAGCACTGAGACACAGAAACCCAAAAACCTGAGAAGATATATGTCGTAGATCTGGGAGGAGGGATCGACCATTAGATCTTATGGATTCGTGCCCAAGTTAGTCGTGAGAACCTTTCGGATTTCGCAAAGTCGGGAGATGGGAAGTGAGGAGAGGTGAACACCTCCAAAACTCGAAAACCTGAAATCCCGAAATGATCTACACCGTAGATCATAGGAGAGGAACTTGACCATTGGATCAAGTAGATGAATAGACCATAATTTCAAAATTTCAGCAAATGAAAGTTTGAAATGTGTGGATGCACGAACTCCCGATGCCCGAAAATCTGAAATGAAAAGTGAAAGTGGTGGGACCTTATGACATCGCTGAAAGTGATGTGGACCTTCTTAAGGAAATCATGTGTCACTACCTTGGTTGGCGACAATTGTGCTATGGGCCCAGGGGAAGAGAGGTCGGAAGTTTAGGAGTCGGGAATTGGAGAGGGAAGCGAGTGCGAGAACCTCCAGGACTGAAACCCCGAAACTTGAAACCCCGAAGCCCTGAAATCCCAAAACTCGAAGTTTCATTTGGAGAGCCTTGTAGAAACTAGGAGTTTAGCATTTGATCACAGCCCATGGATGCATGGGTTGGGGACTAAGAAAACGGGGGCTATCGCTAGAAATTGTAGAGCCAAACAGAGCTCAGAAAATTTGTGGAATTGAAATGTTTCCTTATTCGCGTTGGTTTATGAATGTTGTAGTTTTATTAAGGGTTTAAGGCCTAACAAACTTCAGTTGAATTCACGTTGTGTGTGCAAAGTTCAACGAGTGTCAGGACAACCGTGAATCGACGCCGAGTATAGAAATGGAAGAGGTGTGGATTGCATCCAATTCAGAAAACGAAAGAGAAGGAAGGGATGCCAACTTGGGAGTCGAAGGATTGAACTCCAATGGGCATGGAAGATAATTGGATAAGGAAGGGCATGTGATGAAAATCATTGAAATATTGTAGAAATATGCCGAAATCTGATAGCCGAAATCTCATAGCCGAAATCTCATGAGGGTCATGGATTAGCAGGGTGAATTCAACTTAAAGATGTTGAAGAGCCTAGAAAGAATAGAAAGGAAATTGGAAAAGGAGAGTGACACAAGAAAAATAGGGAGTCACGGGACCCTTGAGAGAAAAAGAAGATCAAGGAGTGGTAGCAGACATCGTCGTCGCTCTCCAAAGCATTCTGGTAAGGAAGCACACAGTAGTTCAAGCCCATCCCCTACCAGAAAACACCGAAGATTTGGAGTGGATGAGATGAAAGGGGAGATGAACAATATTAAGCCACCTACGTTTGGTAGAGAACATAAGAAGGAGGAAGATGCCGAAACATGGTTTCTTGGCATGAGGAAATATTTCCAACTGCATAATTATTCCTCTCATGCAGAAGGAAGAATTGCGATGATCAACTAAAAGGAAAATCATCCATGTGGTGGGATTAACTTGTGCAGGTGCAACACGTTAGAGAGAAAGATATCACTTGGAAGGAATTCAAGAGGTATCTCGAGAGGAAATAGATGACTAAAAGATACTATGACAGAAAGATGAAGGAGTTCTTCAAACTCAAGCTAGGCAGCATGACCATTGATGAATATGAACAAAGGTTTTTGGAATTACTAAATTATGTTCCATTCATCAAAGATGAGGCTGTCAGGATTTAGAGGTATCTGAGTGGACTGCCACCTCCCATTGGTGACAAGATCTAGTATGATGATCCTAAGACTATGGAAGAAACAATAAGAAGAGAGAAATGCTTATATGAACAACAAAGAGAAAATCCTACCTTTCGGAAGGCTTGGGATGACCAGAAGAAGTTTAAGAAAGAATAGAGGCAGAAAGGAAACAAACCTCCCTTTTCCAGAAATAGTCCTCAAGGACAACCATCGTTTAGAGAGCCGAGAATGGCTGAAGTGGGGGAAAAAAGGCCGAGAAAGATTCCCATTCAGTGTTGGGGCTGTAAAGAGAACCACAAGTACAGAGATTGTCACCATAAAAATGGCAAAGAAAGAGTTGTCCATAATGTTCAACAAGCTGAAATAGTGGAGGACATGGGAAGTAGAACTCCAAGGATCTATGTAGCCCTAGACAATAGGCAAGATGAATTTCAGTCACACATGATTGAAGTGGAAGGTATGATTAACAACCAACCATTTATTATTTTAATTGATTCAGGGGCTAGCCATAGTTATGTAGATCCTAGGGTGGTGGAAAGTTTTCATTTATCAAGAAGAAAACATGAAAATTCTTGGTTAGTGAAGTTGGCTACAAGAACCAAGAGGAAAGTCACTGAGTTGGTTAAGTCCTGTCGTGTGGACATGAAGGGATTGAGCACGAAAGATGAATTGAATATTCTGCCTTTAGGGTCTTATGACTATTTAATTGGGATGGACTAGTTGGACCAACACCATGCCATCCTGGACTGTTGTAACAAGGAATTTACTTTCCTAGATGAGGAGGGGAATCAGAAAACAGTCCAAGGAATTCCCAGAGCTGTGGTTGTTAGAGAAATCTCAGCAATGCAGTTGAAAAAGTGCTACATGAAAGGTTGTCAATTGTTTGCAGCCCATGTGGAGCAAGCATCCAGAGATGAAGTCTCAAAGATTGGAGACCATGCGGTACTAACAGAGTTTGAAGATGTATTTCAGGAGGTACCCGAACTACCTTTGAAGAGAGATATCAATTTCTCTACAAATTTGATGCCTGGAGCAGCTCTAGTGTCGAAAGATCCTTATAGAATGAGTACGCCAGAGATGAAAGTGTTGCAAGTGTAGCTTGAAGAGCTTCTAAAGAAGGCGTACATTCACCCAATCATGTCACCTTGGGGTGCCTCGATCCTTTTCCTGAAGAAGAAGTATGAGATGTTGAGGCTGTGCATTGATTTCAGACAGTTGAACAAAGTAACTGTCAAGAACAAGTATCCTTTGTTGAGGATGGACTATCTTTTCGATCAGTTGAAAGGTGCGAAAATATTTTCGAAGATAGATCTTAGATCGAGATATCACCAGGTAAGAATAAAGGATGAATAAATTAGCAAGACCACCTTTAGAACAAGGTATGGTCATTACGAGTTCACAGTGGTACCGTTTGGGGTGTCGAATGCACCTGTTATTTTTATGTGCTTGATGAATGGTGTATTCAGGGACTATCTAGACAAGTTTGTCATAGTCTTCCTAGATGACATTCTGGTGTATTCCAAGTTAGAGGAAGAGAATGAACAACACTTGAGGATGGTGCTGCAAGTGTTGAGAGAACACCAGCTGTATGCCAAGTTGAGAAAATGCTCGTTTTATCAAAGGCAGATCCATTATTCAGGGCACATTATTTCAGAAGAAGGGATCGTCGTGAATCCTGAGAAGGTTGTGGCCAACAGAGAATGGTCAGTGCCAAATAATGTGCCAAAATATAGATCTTTTATGGGTCTAGCGGGCTATTACAGAAGGTTTGTCACAGGGTTCTCAAAGATAAATCACCCTCTCACTTCCTTGCAAAGGAAGGAGAAAACATTTCAGTGGACTGAAGAGTGTGAGAAACGTTTCTAGCGATTGAAGCAGTTGTTAACCAACGCTCCAATCTTAAGGATTCCAGATCCAAATGTGGATTTCATAGTGTGCACAGATACGTGTAAAGAAGGGTTGGGAGGAGTTCTCAGTCAGAATGGATTCATAATCTATTATGAGTCCAAGAAGCTGAAAGAGAACAAAAAGAATTATGCCACTTACGATTTGGAGTTGGCAACAATCGTTCACGCTCTGAGGAAATGGAGACATTACCTCATGGGAAGGATATTTGAATTGAGAATAGACCACAACGGTTTGAAATATTTGTTTGACCAACCTACCTTAAATGCAAGGCATAGTAGGTGGTTGGAGTTTCTATGTGAATACGACTTTGACATCAAGCATATCAAATGGAAGGAAAACAAGGTGGTTGATGCACTCAACAGAAAGGTGCACAACTTACATGCTTCAGCCATTAGCATGTACAGGACTGATATTAAGGATAGAATTTTGGAAGATGCAAATGTATATTTGCAGTATAGAGACTTGATAGAAAATCTACAATAGAGTGAGAGACCACATAAAGAAGAAAATTACACCTTGGAAGTTGATGGAATACTTATGTACAAAAATAGAGTGTATATGCCCAATGTCCAGAGTTTGAAACTTGCGATTCTAAAAAAAATGCATAACGTGACTTATGCTGGACACCCTGGATATTAGAAGACTGTGGCAGTAGTCAAGAGCCATTACTTTTGGCCAGGTATGAAGAAAGAGATCGTTGAATATATCGCCAGATGTATGGAATGCCAGAAGGTTAAAGATGAGCACAGGTACCCAACAGGGTTTCTACAACCTTTGCCCATTCTTGAATGGAAGTGGGAAGTGGTGACAATGGATTTTATTACAGGATTGCCTAGAACAAGCAAGCTGCATGATTCGATCATGGTAGTGGTGGACAAGCTTATAAAATTTGCCCATTTTATTGCACTGAAAACTACTCACAAGGCAGTAGATGTTGCTGATATTTTTGTGAAGGAAGTGGCAGGATTGCACGTAATTCCTAAAACAATTGTGTCCGACAGAGACCCGAAATTCACCTCGAGTTTCTGGAAAGGATTATTCAAAGGATTCAGAATAAATTTGAACTTTAGTACAGCTTATCATCCCGAGTTTGATGGAAAGACAGAGAGGGTGAACAGAGTGATAGAAGACATACTGAGAATGTATGTGATGGACAAACCATCAAAATGGGAAGACTACCTACACTTGGTAGAATTCTCTTACAACAATGGGTATCAAGCATCATTGAAGATGATCCCATTTGAAGCACTTTATGGAAGAAAGTGCAATACTCCAGTAATCTAGGATAATCCAACTGACAGGGCAGTAATTGGGCCAGAGTTTCTCAAGGAAATGGAAGAGAAAATGCTTAAAATTAAGAAGAATTTAAAAGTTTCCCAAGACAAGAAGAAAAGTTATGCTAACAAAAATAGAACCCACAGAGAATTCAAATTGGGTGATCATGTTTTCCTGAAAGTAAAACCTAATAGAAGTTCCCTAAAGATGGAAAACTGTGCCAAGTTCGCAGCCAGATTTTGTGGGCCATTTGAAATCTTAGAAAGGATTGGGATAGTTGCATATATTCTTGCATTACCTACATCCATGACTATACATAATGTGTTTCATGTTTCATTGCTTAAGAAATATATACCTGATGCTAATCATGTTATCGATTGGAATGTGATTTAGGTGGAGCAAGAAGGTATCTTGCAAGTGCATCCTGTGTGCATATTGGATAGGAAAAGAAAACAACTCTGGGATCAAGATATAGGGCTTGTAAAGGTCTAGTGGACCTAGTATGGTCCTGAGGACGTGACATTGGAGCATGAGGATGATATGCGAGCAGAATACCCGCATCTTTTTGAATATTTTGGAAATCTTGTTGATGTTGTGTGAGAGTTGCACTAAGGATAGTGCAAAAATAAGGGGAGGGGATTGTAATATCCCCAAGGATGAGCCCTGTTGTAATCATGTTTTGTAGGTTGGTGAGCCAAGTATTGATAAGCTGGTAAGGCTTATGAGTTTATTAGGCCAGAGAGCCTAAGTGTTAAGGCCAGGAGCCTGTTTTTGTATATGTAATTATGCAGAACATTAATAAAAATATGAACACCACTGCATGCAGACCGACCACGATGAATGGTTGATGGGGTACTAAGCTTCAACAGAGTGGGTAAGGGAATGGGGGCTGAAAGGTGGAAATAAAGGCTAAGTGTTGGGCCCGGGGGCTAATCTAGGGGGCTTACCTCTAGAAAGGGATCTAATAATTTATTATTATTATTTATTTAAAACTAAGGTGGACAATTTTGAGTGTTTTTCTAAGTTCCTGGAGAGGAACGCATGTTGATGGAGTGCATGCAGCTTCATGGGAAACATGTGTCGGCCCAGGCACATGCAGTTAAAAGCTGCAGAAGTCAGCCATGGAGGGGGTTCGCTCCTCATTCTGTCATCCTCCTCCTGAGCTCGCGGGGATCTGGGTCGCCTGAACCATTTTGCCTATGCGTTTTCCTCTGCATACCCACGCACAGTGAAGGAAACCCTCATGGGAAGATTGTTCGCTATCCATTTTCCATTCTCCATGAATTATGTTGAGCTCTCGGATCGACCTTTGCATAACCTCACTCATCTCTAAAAATAGAAAACTGTGAAGCCAACCTGTGTTGTTTTATTGTGAAGATGAAACATCATGGATATGGCCTGAACTGTGTTGTGTCTTACTGTGGTTTGTTTCCATTTTTGGATGTCCATACCCAAATTCCTGTTGCTGTTGTCACGTGTGAGTTAACAAAATTGCTATTGTTGTTGTTGTTATCCTCACCTTGCGGGAATTGAAGTGGAAGCTGGTGGAAGAGTCAGGTGGTTAGGCCCATGGTTGAAGAGGCAGGCTGTCAGGCCTGTGAGTAGCTCTTTCTATGTGAAGGGTCTGTTGGGAAGTATTTTTCTCCCAGAGAGAGTCCAACACCAGCTACAGAGCTCTGAGACTTCCTGATCTAGCCTATTGTCAAGGCCTAGAGAGGGAGGTGAAGCACTAATGGACTGTTCTTATGAAGGTGTATACTACCGGGCGGAACATACATGTGGGGAATGAGAGTCTATGAGTAGTGGGGGTAAGAATGAATCCTAAGAAGAATCCTTCCAGTTATTTTGTGCAGTTTCCCTATAAACTCAACCTAGTTTAGGATTCCATTACCTTGGGTGTAGCTTTGTCCCAGCTTGGGGGTGACCCACTGCTGAGAGTGATGAGTAGCGTGGTTTAAGGCTGGGAGGTTCGTGGAAGGTCTGGACGTGGTAGGTGGAGTTACTACAGCTTCAAAGATAAGTATTAATGTTGTACTTAATTTATATGTGATGTTATTATGTGATACTTACTATATTATCATGTATTTCGTTGTGATGATGCTTACTATTGATTTCATTAATTCTGTATGATGGCAGTAATTATATGTTACTCTGTCAAGCCATTTAACTTCATTTAAATGCATATTACATAAGTATGAGAACGTTGCTTCCGCACAGTAGCATTTGCCCGACCAGTGGGATGACAGTCGAGGACATTACACTAATGCAGTAGGAAGTCTAATGTATGCAATGGTTAGTACAAGGCCAAACATTTCACATGCAGTTGGGGTTGTCATCAAATATATGGAAAATCCAAGTAAAGAGCACTAGGCAACAATGAAATGGGTGCTTTGCTATTTAAGAGGCACAAGTGATTATTGTATCACTTATAACTGTGGTCATGAGTTAGTCTATGGATATGTTGATTCTGATTTTGCAGGTGATTTGGAAAAAAGAAGGTTGACTTTAGGATATGTTTTTACTCTTGCAGGTGGAGCTATTAGTTGGATGTCAAAGTTGCAGAACATTATTGCTTTATCCACTACATAAGAAGAATACATAGATGCTTCACATGCTTGCAAAGAGGCAGTTTGGTTTAAAGGTTTGTTTGATGAGTTTGGAAGGATGCAGGACAAAGTAAATCTACTTTTTGATAGTCAAAGTGCTATTCAGTTGGCTAAGAATCCATCCTACCACAAAAAAACAAATCATATACCTATCAAGTACCATTTTGTAAGATAGGTCATTGATGAACGTGGAGTTTCTCTTGAGAAAGTGCATACAAAAGAGAACTATGCAGACATGTTCACAAAATTAGTACTTTTAGAGAAGCTACGATGGTGCTTGGCTTCTCTTGGCTTGCATAAAAGGTGATGAACAAAAGGAAGGAGTAGGATGTTGTCAAGGTGGAGATTGTTGAATTTGGTGACAACGAATTTCTCCAAGAATAGATTTGGATCCTATTATTCTGCGTTGGTTGCAAATAAATAGACCAAGTTAGAATATGGATAGGGATGCATTTAATATTTAGTTTCTTGTGTAAATTACTATAAATTTGTGTATGCCCGTAGAGGCTCAGAGATGGGAGGATGTGAGAGAGATATATGAGAGAGATTACAAGTGTGCTGTAATCTCCATGATCTGAATAATAAGACAACCCACACCTCTTCTTGGTGGATGTAGCCCAAAGTTTGGGTGAACCACGTGAAATCTTTGTGTTTCTTATCTGTGTGATTATTGATTATCATATGTGAATTGTGTTTTCCGCATTTGCAATTCTAAAAGTAGGTTCATATCCTTTTAGATAACATCTAACATTAATTATATACATGAAACAGGATACTACCCATTATAATTTACTCTCAATAAAATAAATAATATATAGTTATCCATAAAATATTTTACTATTATTTAATATTTTAGTATTACTTAATTATGAAAGAATATCTATCAGCTCCTGCAAAATTTTAGATAACATATTAATTATATACATGAAACCGAATACTACCCATTATAATTTACTCTCAATAGATAACATCTAACATAAATTATATACATGAAACCGGATACTACCCATTATAATTTACTTTCAATAGATAACATCTAACATTAATTATATACATGAAACGGTATACTACTCATTATAATTTACTCTCAATAAAATAAATAATATACAGTTATCCATAAAATATTTTGCTATTATTTAATAATTTAGTATTACTTAATTATGAAAGAATATCTATCAGCTCCGGCAAAATTTTCCTGTTAAATGTATTTTATGGTTATCATGGCTCATTTGCTAGAAGGGATGCAAATTTGCTCATTTATTTGAATTCAAATGCGGCGAAAAGAATCCTCCTTTTCAGGTGAGTAATGTGGAAGTGTAATGTGTGATCAGTTGTATTGTCAAGGGTGGAAAAGATTCGAAATTGGGCGAAAATAGTGGTTCCCCTTGTTTTCTCTATGAACAATTGATTTGGATCAGTTTTACATGACGCTCTAGTCATATATACGGAATGACTAGTTAACATCTCGGTAGATCGAGATTTCTGGATCACATTCGTACCGGCGGCACCTCTATTATACATGGCCGATCCAGCAATCAATAA
>JASDQU010104135.1:0-15552 GCA_032191745.1 Picea mariana | reverse complement strand
TCTCCAAGAATAGATTTGGATCCTATTATTCTGCGTTGGTTGCAAATAAATAGACCAAGTTAGAATATGGATAGGGATGCATTTAATATTTAGTTTCTTGTGTAAATTACTATAAATTTGTGTATGCCCGTAGAGGCTCAGAGATGGGAGGATGTGAGAGAGATATATGAGAGAGATTACAAGTGTGCTGTAATCTCCATGATCTGAATAATAAGACAACCCACACCTCTTCTTGGTGGATGTAGCCCAAAGTTTGGGTGAACCACGTGAAATCTTTGTGTTTCTTATCTGTGTGATTATTGATTATCATATGTGAATTGTGTTTTCCGCATTTGCAATTCTAAAAGTAGGTTCATATCCTTTTAGATAACATCTAACATTAATTATATACATGAAACAGGATACTACCCATTATAATTTACTCTCAATAAAATAAATAATATATAGTTATCCATAAAATATTTTACTATTATTTAATATTTTAGTATTACTTAATTATGAAAGAATATCTATCAGCTCCTGCAAAATTTTAGATAACATATTAATTATATACATGAAACCGAATACTACCCATTATAATTTACTCTCAATAGATAACATCTAACATAAATTATATACATGAAACCGGATACTACCCATTATAATTTACTTTCAATAGATAACATCTAACATTAATTATATACATGAAACGGTATACTACTCATTATAATTTACTCTCAATAAAATAAATAATATACAGTTATCCATAAAATATTTTGCTATTATTTAATAATTTAGTATTACTTAATTATGAAAGAATATCTATCAGCTCCGGCAAAATTTTCCTGTTAAATGTATTTTATGGTTATCATGGCTCATTTGCTAGAAGGGATGCAAATTTGCTCATTTATTTGAATTCAAATGCGGCGAAAAGAATCCTCCTTTTCAGGTGAGTAATGTGGAAGTGTAATGTGTGATCAGTTGTATTGTCAAGGGTGGAAAAGATTCGAAATTGGGCGAAAATAGTGGTTCCCCTTGTTTTCTCTATGAACAATTGATTTGGATCAGTTTTACATGACGCTCTAGTCATATATACGGAATGACTAGTTAACATCTCGGTAGATCGAGATTTCTGGATCACATTCGTACCGGCGGCACCTCTATTATACATGGCCGATCCAGCAATCAATAATTATCCATTATTTTATAAATGTTTCCATAAAACTAATTTTTCCCATTTAGTGAGTAATTTTTTTTTTTTAAGCCTATTTGTTAAATTCAATTGATTTATTTTTTCATTGAAAAGGCACTACAACCTTACTAGTCAACTTATTAATACAAAAGATTGGATTGTCTTGCACCATATGGTTCACAAATTTCCAAAATATTAAAAATTTAACTATAAAATAAAATAAATTGTATTATTCTTTGGAGAAGAAGTCCAAAAAATTCTATCCATATCAAGTTTAAAAAAGATTCCTAATATCAAACATACTTTGCAAAAACGTAATAAAAACTTAAAAAAATTAATTAATAAATAATTAATTCATTATATAAATCTTTTTTTTCCAAAAGCTTGAGATTCTCGGTCCATGCATACCATGTCGAAGGATAGAACCTATTAACATTGTGTGAATGGAAACAATTGATTAAGAGCTCCTAGCCCGACCTGAAAGGAATTGATGTAACAAACTATAATATACATCTATATTTTGATATTTTGATTTGTTTCTTCCGTTATAACTATGTCTCCATTATGTCTTATGTGAGATCATGTTGCCTTTTCAAATATATTGGATCTCCATGATCTCACATAGAGAGCTATGCCACTCACAAATTTTCTGCAAGAGGTAGAATTATGTGTAAGTATTATAATTATAGCTGAGCTTTTAATAACAATTAAATTTCTAATTCATCTTAAATCAAGAATCTTCATCCCTTAATAAAATGTCAATGCCTTAGCTTAATTATTGATAGCTTTATTTAAACTTACTTTTTCTCCCATATTAAAATCTATAATGATTCGTTATGTATCTACCCTTCCTAGGTTTCCTTATGAGGTCCCATAAGAAAAATTTGAAATAAACTTTCACTAGGATATTTGCCAACCTCTAAACTATGGGTGAATTTTCCAGTCACCCCATGACTAGGCTTTTTATAAAGGCTTCATGGTTTCTAGACATCCCCAAGGATTTTTAAAAATGTTTCATGGTTGCTACACATCCCCAATAAAAGATATTTGAAACATTATTTTTCCTCTTCTAACATTAACACATTGTGACCTTTCACATCTTTAATATGGAGCCGATGAGATTTTGCCACCATAGTTATTCGAAAAAATCGTTTTTGGTGAAATATGGGTTTATTTCTTGAAAGTTATATTTTCTAGCAAATAAATTTAGGTATATCAACCATGCCCTTTTAAGAATAACTTTATTTGGAAAAGTTCTATTTTTTTTTAAGAAAAAAATACATTTCATTCCTAGAATAAGGGAGAACAAACAAACATATGCTCAATTTCATCAAATGTGTACTTCCATACATGATTAGAAAATGGGAAATTGAAAAAGAGATGTTATTGGGTCTCATTCATTGAATTAAACATATTAGACCTTGAGAACCCTTGTATTCTATGTTTTTGAATGTTCTCTACATTCAGTACACTCCCATAAACAATAATCCAATACAAAGTGATCATTTTCAACAACTTGTCATCCTTCTAGATACAATTCTAGATCCTAGGGAAAGGTTGAAGGAAAAGATTCATAAATTGAGTTTTATAACACAATTTTACCACATGCACATTGCAATTTGGACTCCATACCCTAATATCATATTTTTTGAGTGCAACCCCAAAGGATAAGGAGAAGGGAATCCATTTGTGAGGCAATGTAGCTTGGGGAAGATAACAACTTCTATCCTACACATCACTCATCATTTTTCTCATCTCATAGATATAGGTCAAAAAAACCCAAAATATCCTTGATATTAGTGAGAAGGGAGTTTATAATAGTTCCTTCTTCCCATATAACTCCAAACCCCTCTCAACCATTTTGATTCTCGAGTTATAAGATTTCTCGGATTTATTTTTCCACCTACTACATTATTCCAATCAGTGCCAGAAAAACCTAACAGCAAAATAATATTCAAAGGGATGATAAATTCAAGTCAATATGCACAACTCTACTTATAGGATTTAGCCACTAAGATCTCCATTGTTGCAAACCGTATTTAATTTTTCTTATGATTCATTGCTGAAGTATTAAAGTTTCCTAATGAGATCAACATCCACAAATACTTGAATGAATACCAATTGAACAAACAAAGAAATTCTAAAATTCTAGAGATGATTTGTAATTAATGAGCATTATGGTTTCCTCCAACATCCACAAATACTTGAATGAATACCAATTGAACAAACAAAGAAATTCTAAAATTTTAGAAATGATTTGTAATTAATGGACACTATGGTTCCTTCCATGAATATGGATTTCTCGAACGTTAAATTGGTCTCGACCTCTTGTGACATTGAAAAAATTGTCCAACATAATTTTGAATATTTTATATATTATACATGATACACTCACCAAAAAAACTATCACAAATGAACTAATAATTATTATTTTCTTTTATTCCTCTTACAAAATTGAATCCTTTCAAACTACCAAAATGTGGCCATAATTATAAATCTACCATAATTATATATCCACCATAATTATATAAAGTAAGGAAAAATGAAGGAATTCATGTATTAATCCTCCGTTTCCCTTGAAGCATGATGTAGTCCTTCCGTTCACCAAAGGGGGCAATCCAAGGAGATCACCCATGACACTAAAAAATCAATAAAAAAAAAGCTCAAATAGAAAGTGGTCAATTGCATTTTCCATTCCATATTCATCTTGATTATCTTTCCATTTTTCCTCATTTTTCCTCCTAGAGTGAATTGTGGCCTCCACCGATATAATATTGATAATGATTCACGCTAATTGTAAAGATAATATTAAGGAGAATGTCTTTTTTTTAATCTTGTTTTCCATTATATTGGTAAAAATATATGAATAAGTGATAAAATATATGAATAAGTGATAAAGACATTATATTTCCCAAAAATATATGAATAAGTGATAAAGATAGAGGGTGAAATTTAGAGAAAGAGAAAGGATTGATTTCTTTGTGGATTAAACCTAAAAAAGAGGGATTGATTTTTTTTTTATTAAACCTAAAATCAGGGATTGATTTCTTTATGGATTAAACCTAAAAAGAATGAGTGTGTGTTTCTCCAAATTTATTCTTTTTCTCTAAATGATTTAAGATATATTTAAAATAAGATATAATTTGATAATAAAATAAAAATAATAAAATAAGTGAATGGACAAGCCATCTAATCATGGATCCTTGTTTGTTTCAAGCCCCAAATGGAAACTAACTATGGGATTTTTTTAATCATTTGCATGGTGAAATGAAAACTAACTGGGGAATATTTTTAGTCATGAATCCTTGTTTGTCTCAAGACCCAAATGGAAACTAACTATGGGATGTTTTTAATCATTTGCATGGTGAAATGGAAACTAACTGGGAAATATTTTTAATCATTTTGCATAGTGAAATCGGGACTGGGATCATCCTTCTCAGTATAAAGAATTAAAATAAGAGCATGTTTAATTTTTATGGCTACAAAATCACTTAATCATGTCTTTATTTCTTCTACTAATATTTTTGAAAGTCTTTTTTTTTTTTTTTATGAAAAAATAAAGTATTTTTGTCTTTACATATGAAAAATATCAACCACATGATATGAAAAAATAAAGTATTTTTATCTTTAGTTTTCATAACTATTGTTCATTTTTATTAACTTTGTGGATTTTGTTCCACTTTCGTGGAATAATATTTTCTTTGTTACCTTGTCATATTTCATCCTAGACTAGAGAGTGGCGATCTCATATATACCTAATCTTTCTTAGGTAGGAGAGATAAAAGGAAAATTTAACTCATATTTCAAGGCAGATTTATTATATTTTTATTGTTTTTCTTTTTATTTTATTTTATTAATATCTTTTTTAAGAGGGATGTCAACCGGTTTATCTTAGAAGGTTGGTAAGAATGGTTGTTATAATCTCTATCCTGTAACATTGTTATTGATAAACCTTGTTTCTTCAATATTTTATGGTTTACCATAAGTACTATCTTTGAAATGAGGAGAAGTAATAGTTGTTTTCCCTAACTTTTCTAACATGAAAAAAAATATCTACCAAGAATGTTTCTACTAACCTTTAAAAAATTATTTTTTTAGAAATGAAAGAATAAATAAAACAAAGGAACGGCTGTACACAGCCAATCATCGTGCATATTCTTATGAAAAGAAAAATAGTCTTTGACATGCATTACCCACTCGCTGAAATATACAAATATTTTATGAACACCTCTTTTAAACGATCGACTGCAATTTTATTGTGTAATCAACACCATAAATATATAGTTTTATATCCAATATTATATGCTGATGGAGGGACGAATTATATACTAGCCCAACCAACACCATAAATATATAGTTTTATATCCAATATTTGAATATTATATGCTTACGGAGGACCAATTATATACTAGCCCAGCCACTTAACCCGTGGCTGATGAACGCCTAAAGGCGATGGTATCTTGAGCACACCCACTTAACTCATGAACCCTAACCCTAAAAGGTGATGACATTTTGTGGACATTTTTGTCACTTTCCAACTTACTCTTATTAAGATTAAGATTCAGTAAGCAGGTTAATGAATAATCTATTTTTATTTTTATTATTATTATTATTATATATATTTATATATATATATATATTATTTTAATTAAAAGATTAATTAATTTGAAAATTTTCCATAAATATAAACCAGAATTAATCAACTAATACAAAATTCGAAAAAAAAAACACTTATAGAAGCCTACAATTCGACTTTTCAATGAAGGTGAACATTATATTTGCAGCTGTCGTCATATACCACTTTTTACGTAACCTTAGAGTCATATACACGGCATGACTCAGTATTATAGATTTATCTATTCCCTGTAAACCAAGAATCAGTGATTTGGTTAATTCTTCACATAGTTTTAGTTGGCGCTAGTGTCATATACACGGCAAGTTTCGCTAATATGCAGATTTTTTTATTCATCTAATATGCGTCAACATAGACAGGGAACTGTTTCGAGTACTTAATGGTTCTTTGGCTTTCTTCAACCGTGCTTTATGTGCCCAAATAGACGTCACGGAATTTGTCTTCCAACCCAAAACATATTTTGAGTCACTTGCACTTTCTCATCCTGCAAATCCTTATCCGTGTGCATATTTTATTTTAACGAAATATATTACCTTTGTCTTGCTGTGATACCAATGTGGCGCTTTGGTTCCCAAATTCAGCCACTTATCAAAAACGACTATTATTTAATATATGCATTCGTAACCAAGAGACCACTTATCAAAAACAAGTATTATTAAATATATATTCATAACCAATATATAATTGTGAGAAAAATATCATTTTATTAAAATTATACAATAGATAGTTTTAAAATTATATAATATATAATTATAAAAAGATACAAGCTGGTTGGAGCTTTAGACTCTTTCAGCTTTTTATATTTTAAATTTTTTTTTATTAATTCAAATTTGTACTCACAAATCCAAGTATTCATCTTAAATGTTTAAAAGAATTACCAATTCCCTTTCTAAGTTGTTTATTTTATGTTAATCTATGTAGTCCTTTCATCTTAAATGTGAAATGTTTGAAAGAATTATCAATTCCCTTTCCAAATTGTTTCTCCCATGTTAATCTATGTGCTCTTTTCATCTGAAATGTTGGAAAGCATTATCAATTCCCTTTCTAAAATGTTTATTTGAGATTAATATATGTAATTTTTTACTATATCATATTCATCTGAAATATTTAAAAGTATTATCAATTCCTTTTCTAAAATGTTTATTTGAAGTTAATATATGTAATTTCTTACTATATCATATTCATTTGAAATGTTTGAAAGCATTATCAATTCCTTTTTTAAAATGTTTATTTAAGGTTAATATATATAATTTTTTACTATATCATATGGTGTTAGAACATTTACATTGAACTTAACTTATTACATGGAGAAAACCTTAAATATAGGAAAAACCAATATAATATGGGAATGGAAGGGTAACGGACCTTAATAGTGTGGTTTATTTGGGTATTTATACAAAAGTTGTTATGTTGTTAGATTCTTATATATTTTATTAGTCATCCATGACATTACATTATTGCATATAATAGGGAATACAATTTGTTAAATCCAATTATTGGTTATTTTTTTCTTTTTCTTGAATTTACATGATTTTAAAAATAGTAGTGGACAAACATGATGTAGTATAAATAATGGAAATTTGAAAATATGAATTTCTTAACACATAAAGAATATTTGAAATATATGTATAACTAATTTTAAGATTTAATGTAAAAAGATAAAATGTAAAACAATTTATGTAAAAATAAATAACAATGTTAGAACCATTTTTCAATACAATTAAATTTTAGGTTTCCATCTCCATTTCCATAAAATAATAGAACATACTGGAAATGCTAAGACTAGCACCCAAGATGGGATGCAACAAAATTTGTGTTCCATTAGTTCTATATGAATACGTTACTTTTTATGTAAACAAATAAAAGGGGTGACAAAAAACACAATGTAAAAGTGTTTTTAGTGAACACCCCACTTACATGTTTTTTTATAAAATTTAAAAAAATTGGCAATCAATGGTCTATGTGAATTTTATTATGTAGAATACTACGAAAATGTAGAAGTATTTTTTAAAAAACACTCTTCTCGTCCCCGTCAACTTAACAATCATCCCATTCCACAGGAAGCATTCAATGGGTGTGTATTGACAAGGAAAAGTAGATACAATCATTATTTTGATTAAAACTAATTTTGATTAAAACTATTATGTTGAGAGAGTTTTCTTGACTAATCCTTAAAGTAATTAATTCCTTCATGTTATTATAATTGAAAAATACTAAAAACCCTTATGTTTGAAGTGAAAATATTCTTCTTATGAATGCTATAAACAAAGTGTAATATATCCTCTAGTCTTAACAACAATTTAGTCTTAACAACAATTTGTTTTTATTTTTATTTACCTACAAAGTTATACTTGACATTTTCTTGTATAAACTCAAAATAACTAATTATCGGGTATGTTGTTTGATGTTATTATCTAACGGTCATGGTATTACCATGGAAAGATATATATCCAATCGCTTGCATCAGTGGTCAACGTTAACTCAGAATTCTCTCTTCGCGTGTATATACATGCTATCTTTCTTTCTAATGTAGTATCTATAACTTACTTATTACGTTTGACGATAGAATGACCATGCATTTAAATTACAACTTCTAGATATATCTATGCATATGTTCATGTGGTGTTATGGTCTTTCTATTTCAGACCCACTATAGTTAAAAGGTTGTAGTCTTGAAGGAACGAACTATAGTCCTTCAATTTCAGACTCACCCTATAATATGGGAATGGGAGGGTAACCAACCTTAATAGTGTGTTTTATTTGGGTATTTATATAAAAGTTGTTATATTTTTATATTCTTATATCTTTTATTAGTTATCCATGACATTACATTATTGCATATAATAGGGAATACAATTTGTTAAACATAATTATTGGTCTTTTTTTTTTCTTGAATTTACATGATTTTAAAAACATACATTAGTGGACAAATCTGATGGTGTATAAATAATGAAAAATTGAAAGTATCAATTCTTTAACATATAAAGAATATTTGAAATATATGTACAACTAATTTTAATTTCAAGCTTTAATGTAAAAAGATAAAATGTTAAAAATTTTATGTAAAAATAAATAACAAAGCTAGAACCTTTTTTCAATACAATTAATTTTTAAGTTTCCCATCTCCATTTTCATAAAATAGTAGAACATAAATGTTATTAAAAACTAAGCTTGGCAATGTTAAGACTATCACCCAAGATGGGATGCAACAAAAGTTGTGTTCCATTAATTATATATGGATACATGCTACTTTTTATGTAAACAAATAAAACCAATGAAAAAAAACACAATATAAATGTATTTTTTTTGGACACCCCACTTACATGTTTTTGTATAAAATTTAAAAAAAGAGACAATCAATGGTCTATGTTCATTTTATCCTGTAGAATACTACGAAAATGTAGAAGTATTTTTAACAAACACTCTTCCAGTCCCATCAACTTAGGTAAGAATAATCATCCCATTCTATTCCATAGAAAGCATTCAATGGATGTGTATTGGCAAGGAAAAGTAAATACAACCATTATTTTGATGAAAACTATTATGTTGGGAGAGTTTTCTTGACTAATTTTTAAAGTAATTAATTGATTAGTATTAATATAATGGACAAACGCTAAAAACCCTTATGTTTGGAGTGAAAATATTCTTCTCATGAATTCTAGAAACAAAGTGTATCTCCTCTTCTTTTAACAATAATTTTTTTTAATTTTTATTTATATATAAAATTATACTTAACATTTTTATTATATAAACTTAAAATAACTAATTATCACATGTATTGTTTGATGTTATTATAGTATTTGATGTTATTATCTAATTATCATGGTATTACCATGGCAAGATATATGTTCAATGGCGCTTGCATTAGTAATCAACACTAAATGGGAATTTTCTATTCGCAAATATATAAATACTATTCTTCTTTGTAATATATAAATACTATTCTTCTTTGTAATATAGTATCTATAACTTACTTATTACGTTTGGCAATAGAATGACCATGCATTTAAATTACAACCTCTAGATATATCTATGCATGCATATGTTCATGTGGTGTTATGGTCCTTCTATCTGAGAACCACCCTATAGTTAAAAGGTTGTAGTCATGAAGGAACGAACTATAGTCCTTCTATTTCAGACCCAACCTATAATTAAAAGGTTGTAGTCTTGAAGGAACGAACTATAATCACCTAGGCGTGAGAAACTCTCGTATGGTTTATATTTGTATATTTTCTTTAGTTATTATTTAACTTTGTACTAAGTTACGGTTCACTCTATAGTCGAGCACTATTTCTTTCCTCAAACTCATATACTCTTATAATATTCTTAGTGGTGGCTATAACCTTCTATTCTTTATGTTAGAAGGGTTTTAGGCCCAAACACATTCATTACTTTAACCAAATCGTGAATGTCAGTGGATCGAACTCAGATACTCTGGTTGTGAACTATATTACAATACAGAATTAAAACCTCCTTTCATTTTTGCACTCGTGGCTATCGGCCCTAGGGTCTCCGAGAGGTGTTTGTGTGTATATATTAAACCCTATACATCAGACACTTGCTATAGAACGTACGCCTGTCAATATCCTCTATTAAATTATCTTAAGCTAACACAGAGCTACCTGTCAGTTTAAACATCGTTTAATACTCGGTTGATATTAATGTGGAGCTAGTAGGATCCCAAGAGGTGGCSACATATTGGCAMCATTAAGATTGCWAGATGTCTTACTGAAAATACCTCTAATTTTTAATGGAAATCTGGGTCTATCACTATCATTCTCCACTTGTTCTTTGCATCGTCATGGCTGGAATACACATAGAGCCACGGGTTCCATTCTTTTCGGAGCATAGGGTATACTCGTTTACTTTTACAGTAGTAGAGAGATGTATATTTTCAAGGCGGCTCAAGCCGAACTAGAATGGTTACCACCATTCAGAAGATAAGATAATATGCTCTAATTTTTTCGATGGATATTTGGATTTGAAGATTCAAGAATAATTTATTATTTTTTGTTTTTTAATTTTTTAATTTTTTCTTCTTCTTGTAAATTCAAGTTAACTAATTTATTAATATAAAACAAAGTATATCCAAATACAAGCTAACTACTCAAAATTGAGAGATGTGTGATTTCTCTTCTTGAGTTTGGCATTAAGGATGTTGAAATTTGGTGACAATGAATTCCTTCAAGGATGGATTTGGATTCTATTATTCCGTTGGTTGCAATTAAAATAGACCAAGTTAGAATATGGATAGGAGTGCATTTAATAATCAGTTTCTTGTGTAAATGTATATAAATTCATACAAGCCCGTAGAAGCATATATGCCAAAGTGAGAGGAATGAGAGAACTTGCAAGTTTGTTATAATCTCCATGATCTGAATAATAAGACAATCGATGCCTATGCTTGGTGGACACAGCCCAACGTTTGGGTGAACCACATGAAATCCCTATGTTTCTTATCTGTGTGACTGTTAATTATCACATGTGAATTGTGTTTTCCGCATTTGCAATTCTAACAAGTGGTATCATAGCTTGTTGAAGAAGAGGGTGTCGAGGGCATCAAATTCTTGGAAGAACCGCAAAAGTGAAATCTGTGTGAAGTGAGTCGATTTCCACATAGTCGCAGGGGCCTCCTCTTGGAAGGTGCGACGACCCATTAGTCGGACTTTCAAAACTCGGGAACTCCTGAGATTTTCGCACCTATCGAGAGGGGTGATGACCACCATGCATCGTCGGAGCCTAGTAATAGTTGGAGGTGCGATGACCCATTAGTCGGACTTTCAAAACTAGGAAACTCCTGAGATTTTAGCACCCAGGCTGTATCGAGAGGGGTGATGACCACCATGCATTGTCGCAGCCTGGCAGTAGTTGGAGGTGCGACTACCCATACTAGCACGTTGCAGGGAACTCACTTTGGGAGGTGCGACGACTTCGTTTAAACAAAGTTCACAATCTCCCTTTAAAAATTCACATGTTTTTCAAAGAATTTAAGGTATGAAGTTATGGTTTATGTAATGGTTGACTTTTTTATTAAAAGTTGAAGGATGTCATGAGGTAAATGTTTAAAACAATTCAAAAAGGTGGAGGAGTGTATGAATTTAAAAGGTGGATGTGTTTTTAAAAGGCTTTTTATGGAGTAAACAATTTAAGGTATAAAGTAAATTAAAAAGGTTTTATGGAATATATAAATTTTTATTATTTTAAACTTTTTGTGGTTATCATTTAATCTTATTTATTAAGGATCCATTTTTTCCATTCATTGGTTAAAGAGCCAAGTATTATAAGTTGTGATTTGGGTATTATGTGGTTTTCTGTTAATGGCTAACATGCAGAGTTTGAAGTTTGAAGTTGAAAAGTTCAGTGGTAAAAGAAACTTTGACCTCTGGAAGCTCAAGATGCGGGATTTACTGATGCAACAAGGGTTGCAAAAAACATTGGCAGGCAAGTCAAAGAAACCGACAGCCATGACGAATGAGGAATGGGAAGATCTGGATGCAAAAGCTCTTAGTACCATTCGTTTATGTCTGGTGGTTGATGTTTTGTTTAATATCGTAGGAGAGGATACAACATCAGGCTTATGGAACAAGTTGGAAAGTCTATATATGACGAAGTCCTTGACAAGAAGAATCTACTTGAAGAGACAGTTGTACATTTTGCGGATGAAAGAAGGTACAAAAGTTGTTGGCCATTTAAATACCTTCAATACCCTTATAGTTCAATTGATAAGTATGGAAGTTAAATTCGAAGATGAAGATAAGACTATTACACTATTGTGTTTGTTTCCTGAGTCTTGGGATAATCTAGTCACCTCTATTAGCTTTAGCTCAATAGATGTTTTAGATTATGACTCTGTTGTGGGAGCTTTGTTAGATGAGGAGATGAGGAGAAAATCTAGTTAAGAAACCTCAACTTCAGAGGCGATGCTAGTCAGAGGTCAAACTAAAGAGAAGAATGAGGGAAGTTTTTATCGATCTAAATCAAGACACAGAAAGGGTAAAGAAAAATGTTGGTACTGTGGCAAAACAAGACATCTAAAGAAAGATTGTTGGAAAAGAAAGGAATCTGAGGAAAACTCTACGAAAGAAGAAAATTTGGTTGTAACAAATTTAGGTATGATTGATCAAGTTTTATCCATTTCTTGTAATTTACAATATCAATAAGAATGGCAGTTAGATTCAGTTGCCTCCCACCACATGTGCTCACATAGAAATTGGTTCATTTCTTACCAATCTGTTGATGAAGGTGTAGTGTTTATGGGAAATGGTATTCCCTGTAAAACTGTTGGGGTTGGTAGTATTAGAATCACGATGCTCGATGTTATTGTTAGGGAATTAATGGATGTTAGATATGTACCTGAGCTTAAATTAAATTTGATTTCATTGGGAGTGTTGGATTCTTGTGGATATAAGTATACACTTCAAGGTGGAGAACTCACATATTCGAAAGGTAGTTTAGTAGTGATGAAGGAAACAAAGGTTGATAACCTTTATGAGTTGGAAGGGAGTACTGAAGTAGCATCTGAAGTGACAGATGTATCTTCTTGTTTATGGCAGAAGAATCAAGGTCATAAGAGCAATAAAGAATTGTAGGTACTAGTAAGCGGTAAATCATTTATAGACTTAAAATATTTGTTTCTGAATTCTTGCTTGTTTTATATCTCTACAAGTTATGATGGTGGTATAAAGGGATGTTGTGTGTGGGATCCTACTTCTCACAAGGTCATCATTGACAGAGATATAGTATGTATGGAACAACCAAAAGGGTTGATTCAATATTGCAATGGTAAATTTGTTTGCATAATAGAAATTTCATTGTATAACCTATTGGTACCTAGGCAAATATAAAAGAGGTTTGAATCCTTCATAGCGAGTCAGAATTTTTCAAAGGGTAGGAATGACTATATAGTTTATAGTACATTCACAATCTTGATGTTATTTGCTGATGATATACTCGATGCAAGTCGAAGCATGGATAAAATTAGTAAGAAAATGATTCAGGTGGACAAGACAATTCACATGAGGGATCAAGGAGCAACAAAACAAATTATGGGAATGGAAGTACACATAGATGGTAATGGTAAATTGTGGTTGGAGTTCAGTATGAACATTGTAAAACTAGTCTTTATCCCTCTTTCTTTCTATTATAAGTTTTCTTCAAGAATAGGTCCTTTCTATAAAGAAGAAAAATGTTATGTCTCATGTAAGTTCAATAGGATATATGTTGTATGTGGTGAAATGGTTAAGATCAGATGTTTCACATGCTAATGATTTTGTTAGATACGTGATAGATTCAGGTGCTGCAGTGAAATGGGTGCTTCAGCATTTGAGAAGCACAAATGTCACATATAATGGTTACACTAAGATGGTATGTGATAATTTTTATGTATATTGTAATACGTGTGTCTTGGATAGAAGGAGATATGTCACTAAATATGTCTCACAAAACAGTTGTGGAAGACATGTTGGAGGTGGAGTGACCCCTCAGGAAATCCAAACTCATGCAAGTCACACATGCAAGATCATGAAACCAATTTTATTAGAGAGGCTGCAATGGTGCTTGGCTTCTCTTGGATTGCAGAAATGGTGATGAACAAAATGAATGAGCAAGGTATCAGGTTAATTGTTGTCAAGGTGGATATTGTTGGGATTTGGTGACAACGAATTCCTCCAAGGATGGATTTGGATCCTATTATTTTGCGTTGGTTGCAACTAAAATAGACCAAGTTAGAATATGGATAGGAGTGCATTTAATAATCAGTTTCTTGTGTAAATGTATATAAATTCATGCAAGCCCGTAGAGGCATATATGACAGAGTGAGAGGAATGAAATAACTTGTAAGTCTATTGTAATCTCCATGATATGAATAATAATACAACCGCTGACTATGTTTGGTGGACATAGCCCAACATTTAAGTGAACCATGTGAAATCCCTGTGTTTCTTATCTATGTGATTGTTAATTATTATATGTGAATTTTGTTTTCCACATTTTCAATTCTAACAAAGGACACTAAAAATTAAAAACATACCCATGAAAAGAATCCAAGCATTGAAGTTTTGTTTAGTTGACATACCCTTTGAGGGGAAAACAGGCTAGAAAATGGTTTGAGACATATAAATATCCAAAATTAACATGTCAAAACAATAATTAAATTGGACCAAAATACTAAAAAAACAAAGACAAGAGAAACTAGTTGAGCTTCCCATGTGCAAAAGTAGGACCCCTTGGAGAAATTTCTTCAATGACAGGGAATCCTTATCGCTGGGAGAGATGGTATGTGCTTCCTTTGGTTGAAATCTTGAGCATTCGATGGAAGAAGGAGAGACTTGTTCTCTGCGCTCTACATGTTTCATGCGTGGAGAGTTCACCAATATGAACTTCAACCAAAAAAATTGTTTATCATGAGACTATCCATTCCAAGAACGAAGGTTAATGAATCATAAATGAGTTTTACCCTGAGAAGAAACTTTTCCAAATCTTGCTATGAAAACATCGGATCGTCATCGTACTGGGGATGGTCTATTTCTGGGTGTGAAAGGCCAGGGCATTTATGCCTCAAACCTTGAGAAGCTCCTGTAGTTATTGCGCATGGGGTGGGATGGAGAAGGCACCCAAGTGGAACGAGGATGAAATCCTTGACATTTTATTCATGTGGTCACCCACGTCCATGGAGTCACAATATTTCATGGCTATATGAATACAGTCATGCTTTAGACTGGTGTGAAGAAGCAGGGAAAAGTACCAATCA